>PVKH010004296.1:0-23596 GCA_004027955.1 Chaetophractus vellerosus
TAGAATATACTCACAATCCATCTCTTCTCCATAGCTACTAAACCATCCTTCATAATGGTAAATTTCACCTAAACTATTTTTAAAATAGAAATTATCCACAGGAAAACGTGCACATTCTAAAAAAACCTCTTTGTGATTTTACACAAAGTAAGAAAAAATAAGAGTTAAAACACGAGATCATCAGCTGATTTTGTGGTGATGCCATTAACAAGGGGGGTTAAGGAGCTTTGTTAAAGTTCCCTGGTGAATGTGACATGTAACGAGGATTGAGAAGCACTGCCTGGGGGACCAATATCAAATGTCTGATATTATTTTCCTATATGGACTTATGTTACCCTCTGAATGATCTAAAATTGTATTTGCCTTGTATTTTCCAATAGCTACACATGTTTTGCTTATATTCTCCCCTCTGGGTTTTCCATCTCTCCTACCAATGTACAACCACTTCTTATGGCCCTTACAATAAACAAATAATCATTGAGCATATACATGCTCAATCTTATCATCCTGTAGTCATATTAACATTCCATGCAATGTTATAATTGACAGACAAGTGGAGAATGTGGAAGACTTAAAAGCAAGAATAAATCAGGGCCATGATAACAGCAGTGGAGGGTACTCGGAATGCACACTGTAAGGGCAACTATCCAGACTTTGGGATTCAGGAAGGCTCCCAGGGGACTGAGACCTGAGGGATATGTGGAAGTCAGTTAGGAGAGGGAAAAGTACACCCAGAAGAAAGAAATGCGTGTGTGATGTCTTGGAGTTAAAAGAAAGCCTGGGCTCTTTGGTGACCAGAGCAAGGAGAGCAGGGTGGGAAATAGTAAAAGAATCTAGAGAGAAAAACAGAGGCCAGCTTATACAGGGTTTGCCAATCCATATTAAGAGTTTGGACTATAATTCAAGAACAATGATGAGCCAGGGAAGAGTTTTCAGAAAGAGTTGTGCATGACAATACACGCAGGTTAGAGAGATCTTGTTTGCTGTAGTGTGGAGGCAAAATATATAGGCTGAAGACAGGGAAACCAGTTAGAAGATTGTTACAATCATGCCGATGAGAGATTACAGCTTGAACTGGGGTAGTGTCGTGACTTCTACCTGTGACGCTGTCTGGCACACACTCAGAAATGCAAGATATTCATCCAGAGCTCTCTAGAAGGCAGTAAATAAAATCATCATTGGCATCATCTGCATAGAGTTGGTGGTTTAAGACATAGAAGTCAAAGTTTTCCAGAAAGGAAAATTAAGAAGTTTACAAAGAACAGAACATTAGAAACACTTTTATGAGAAGGATCAAGAAGAGGCATGAGATAAAGAACAGGCAAAGGGCTGGAGGCAATCAGCTAAGTGACATAGTGACTAAATGAGATTTTTAGAATCCTCCCTAACTAACTTGTCTGTTGGGAGCATAGACTTCTGTTCTTGAATTCTATTGTATCTCTGTGAACTCCTCCCCATGAAAGTGGAGTAGGGATTAATTTAATTTTGTATACCTTGCCCTTAGGTAGAAATTGAGTTGTATTCAGAATAATTTTAAAAAGAAGAAACTGAAGACTAGAATTTTTTTAAAAAAAGGGAAGGCAGAAGAAGTTGGTGAACCAAAAAAAAGGTAGTCTTAACAAATTCACAGAGATGAGAAACAGCAAAGCTATTCCCCAGAATGTTATTAACAAGGCAGCTGTGGAGAAAGAGCTTTCCTGACCTCTCAGATGAGATAGAGCACTAGTCCTCAGATACCATGTGACTCAACCTCTGTAGCACTCTTAAGAGCTGTTATTAAACATGTCATCATCTAATGAGTTGATTAAGGTCAGCCCCCACCCCAGCTACAATATAGGTACTTTGAGATCAAGGACTGAACATACATCTCCAGTTACTAGAATCATCCGTGACATGTGGAATGTGCTCATCAAATAGTTATTGTATAAATGAGAGGGGAACAAAGATCCATCTGAAAAGTTGTGAAAGAAGTAAAATCTGAGATGGGGGGAGGTGGGATTCAGACAGATGGGAAGTGTGGCCCAGGATGCATGAGTCAATAGCTGGTACCACCTACTAAATGCAGGGTGGCCACATGTGCTGCTTCGCCTGGGCATCCCTAGTCGACACCTGCTGTACTTTTCAATCTCAAAATTGTCTGTTTTCCATGATAAATAATATGGCCACCTTAACTAGATATTCGATTAGAACATCAGATAAAGAAAAAAGTATACACATAAATATCAAAATAAAACAACTTTACAAATATTTCATTCAGAGTGAATAAAATTCAATATGGTGAATAAAATGTGATAAACAGAAATTAATAGCATTGCATACCAATTGATTATAAAATTGAAGATATGTTAGATTTCATTGATAATCTCTTTATTTGTCTAATGACTATTACCAGAATTTTATTTTAGGAATATAAAATTGCTTATAAAGTCCTGATTTTATTTCCCCAAATCTTATTTTCACCATGATATAAATGAAATTTCAGGAGCCTCATTCTGCTTTGGATGGAAGGCACTACCACACTTTTCTGCTGCTTCAAACAGCTGTATGGAAACTTCATTCTTGAACATCGATCACTTAAATTTGCAAAGCCTTTGGAATCCTTTGGATCAAAGCATCTTTTAACTGTACATTGTATCAATAATTTACATATGAATTTGAAAGTTTGCCTGGTATGGAGGAACTGAATTACACTGCAGATTTTATCAAGCTGATCAAAATTCCCTAAATTGTAGCAATTTTTTTCTATCTACTCTTCTGGATAAACAGATGATAAAACTCATCCCAGAAAATATCAAGTCATAGCTTCCCATTTCAGCGCAGGTCCTGACAGGCACAGATGAGGCAAGTTGAGTAGTTACAGGCTGTCCTGCAGCTCAAAGCAGCCAGCATGGGAGAGGGCGTGGCTCAGTGGTTGAGCACCTGCTTCCCATGTCTGAGGTCTTGGGTTCAATCCCCCGTACCTCCTAAAAAAAAAAAGCAGCCAGCAGCCTTGCTGGAATATTGTCTTAGGACTACAGCAGATGTCCCAGTTTGGGGTATAGTTGGAATTTTTCCTTTCCTGGACATACTACAAATGTGTCTTATTCATCTTGTATCCAAAATACCTGGTACATAGCAGTTGCTCATTATAAAATATTGAATCATGATAAGTGGATATACTAGTTGGCATTTCTTGGTTTTGTTTAGCAAGCTTTTTACACAATTTAGCAAAATTTATGCAGCATGGCACACAGAGAACATTTAAAAATATTTGTGGAACTGATAAAATTGGTATTCACCTATTTTCCCCCGAAAAGATTTGAGAGAGTTTGTAATAAAAGGCATTTATTGATTGTTTTAATAATTCCTTGAAGTAGTATATTTGGAAAAATATTCTTAGCTGAATAGATGTTAACAATGATCACTTTTCTTCTTATGATTGTCATAATCATCATTTCAGCACTTAATGATTAAAAGTCATGTAGTGAAGAGCTGTGCAGAGGCCATTGTGCCAACATAATAAAGAAATAGCTCCGCTTCCATCCTACTCAAACTGTTTTCCCAGGCTGCAGCCTGGATCTTACCTGGGCCTTTGATTACTGAGTGTGGTTCTATTACTCACTAATACTGTGGATAGAGAGAAGTCATTGAATTTGCTGAGTTTCAGGTTTTTCCTCTCCAAAATGGTACCATCGACAACCTCCAAGACGTGGTAGTTATCAGACTGCAATAAGAGCCATTTATCGTTCATATCCCCGCCCCCACTCGACTTCCGACCTTACGTGCTGGGAATTAAGTTAATCCTGCTCCAGGGTATGGCATCCATCATAATTGTATATTCAAGTTGATCCTCTTGTTTAACTTTTTATCTTACTTCTCTTCATTGCAGATCCCCACTTTCATTCCCCTCCTCTCCACGTCCACCTTCTGAATCATTTCCATAGTCCTCTTTGGCTATGTAATATTCCTTATTAAAAACAACAGCATTATTCAGCTATTGTATGTGCACTCTATTTATATAAATGGTATTGTGCTGTAGCTCTCATTCTATTTCTAATTTTATTCTTTCAATTTTGTGATTTTTAAATCTATCCATATTGGTACTATTTATTTGTTTCTTACTGTTGCAGAGTATTGCCTAAAATTCATCTACTGCTTTTCTAGTTTCCTAGTTTTGGATTTCTAGGGAATCTGTTTGTTAAAATTCATAAAGATTTTGACCATTTCTTTAATTAATTTATTAATATGGTTTCCAAATTAATTGGTACATATCCATAAAATTATTTTGAAATATGTCTAATCACTAAATGACAACAGCTTCCTACTCAGAGTCTCTAAGTCCTGATGCAAAAAATGTTTTCCAGTCCCCTCTACTGCTAATTTGATATAATATTTCTGTTTTTAACATCAACTTTGGTTGTTTCTACCAGTTCTGGAAATATTGAATTTTCATTTCCCTCTTAAATATTTCCCCATGAATTTTTTAGGTGATCCATTGGCCACTTTCCTTTAGCTCAGTAAAGACTCAAAAACAGCGTCTGCCTAATCCCCTATCACCATATAAAGAGGCAATAAAGAATTTACAGCAAGGTCAAATCTTAGGGGGGAGATATTTAAAAGATCATTAAAAGTAATTATTCCCCTGGAAGCAGAGGTAATTGTTTAAAAATCAGAATTCTAGAGTTGTATGACTATAGAATGAGCATAAAGTAGAAGGAGTTAAGAACAAAGTATGTCTTGGCACTATATTTAGCTGCCTTTCAAGAAGATGGTTTAGCTTACATTGTGAAATCCTACAGATTAAATGGCATACACCATGTCATTGGGTTCATTACTGGGCTGAAGATAGAGGTGTAAAGTTCTCCTCTGATTCTGCCTGACTTGCCCTGAGAAGTTGGTCAAGTCAACTTTCTCGATGGCTCCGTTTTCTGGTTTATTTTTGTCACCCACTTAAGGAAGCTCTAGGTGAGGAAGATGGAACCCATTCCAAAACACTGGGCTGCTCAGTAACTGGATACTTCCCACCCAGACTTGGTTTATACAAACCTTTCAGCCAACCTTGTAGGGCGGTGCTCTTGTGACATCACAGATGGCATCACAACAGCTGTCACCGCTGGAAATAAACCTCTGGGTTACAAATGGGCACACAAAGAACAAAAAGCAGCAACATCTTCATGGACAGAATATTGCTTTTCCAAGGCAAAGAATTAGTGAATAATAAATGTTTAATAAAGCCCTTAGGAAATGCAAGAGAATATGAGAGTGCCAAATTATCCGAATGATTACGTATTGACAAAATGTAAATATTAATACACAAAGCCCCAGGATATATTTTATGTGTTTATTTCCAACAAAAATGTGACTGAAGACCTAATGTTGATTGGTCAAAACAAATTGGAAAGTATATCAGTTTTCAATCACTGCCCTAAGAAAATTCCATAAATGTAGCGGCTTAAAACAATGCAAATTATCTATGAGAAGTCTGAGTGGGCTTGACCGGTTTCTCTGCTCTGGGTCTCATCAAGTTGAAATCTAGGTGTCAGACAGCCAGGGCTCTTATTTGGAGACGTTGGGGGAGAATCCACCTCTGGACTGAGATTGTTGACAGAGTTCAGTTCCATGTAGTTGTAGAACTAGAGGCTCTTGTTTTCTTGCTGACCGTTAACCAGGCATTCTGAGCTTCTAGAGGCGCCTACACCACCTGGTCCCTCAACTTCAAAGCCAGCCATGGTAGGGAGGGATCTTCTCATTCTTCCAATCACTCTGACCCCCCTTCCTCCCTACTTGCTCTACCCCGAGCTGGAGAAGTTCTCTGCTTTTAAGGGCTCAGGTGATTCGATGGGGCCCACCTGGATAAACCAAAGTAATCTCTCACCTTAATTACAACTGCAAATGTCCTTTTGCTATTAAGGTGACATGGTTACAAGTCCCAGGAATGAGGGCACGGGCATCTCTGAGAGGCCATCCTGCCCACCACAGAAGGCAGACTATGGTGGAATAAGTCATTCCGCTGGATCTGGGTTGTGAGCACCCACTTTTTGGTATGCCTAGAGATAGGCGATGTACTTGGGGAGGAAATCCTTTATTTGATGGTGCCAGCTGAAGCCTCATTTGAATCGCTCCCCCAAAGACAGCAGAATTCAGTAGCTCTTATAGTCTTAGTCCCAGGGGAACTGTCAGGGATCACTGTGTCTCAGACATACAGAAGACTAAATGCAGAATGTGCTAAATTGGTGGATTTTGCAGTTTTCAGTCTCTGAAATGCTTCAGGGTTGTTATTCAAGACTCAAGATCCTTATCCTTGTCATTGAGATCCAGGCTGATATAAAATTCTTTCCTTAAATATGATTTTTAAGTTATAGCTTTTAAAGTAAAATAAAAGGCAGCCATTGGGCAGAATTCTTGGTTTGTTATATGATGTTGGTTTAAACAGTGCCTCTTGGTCTAGCTCTCTTGTGCCTAATGCCGCTTAGACTAAAGTATAACCTAAAAGCTAATGAAAATTTTGTCATTTAAATAGCTTGGGGAATAAAAATTAGGAATTTAGTAGGTGGTAAGTTTCACAAGGACAAAGATGGAGGATTTTATTCACTGATGCGTTCCAAGCTCCTGGCATAGTTCCTGGCACAGCGTAAGTATTCAGGCAATATTTGTTGAACGAATGATGAATGGTGAATGAATAAATGAATGAATGATATTCTATTACCATATATAAATTAGCCTAACCTGGAAAATCTGCTATGCTTTTGTGTTTTTTTTCTCTTCATCAAATCTTTTTTTTTTTTTTTACATATAATGAACTTTATTTATAGAGAACTTTTAGATCATGCCTTTGCTTTTGTGTTTGTTTGTAATCAAGTTAATGATCTGATGTCAGCATAAGCTCATATAAGGAGTTATCTCTAATGGAGGTCTCTGCATAGTTTCCTTAATCAAAGCTGATCAAATAGATTTATTATATATGTCAACCCTATAACTATATTGTAAACTGGATTGTCTAAATGCATTAATGAAAAAATGTGAAATGATACCCAAATTCTGAATATATATGCTAATGGTACCTAAGGACAGAATTCAAAATCTATGTTATACATAAGGCCTTCACATCACTGTGTTCATTATTTCAAATCTTTGTGCCTAAAAGACCATTTTCCATAATGATTAAATGTTGCAAAATTTCTGTCTTAATAATGCATTGAACAAGAGAATAGAAAGTAATATGCCAAAATATTAATGGTGGTAAAGGTGATGGATGATTATTTTTGTTTATAATTATCAACAGATACTATGAGCATATGAACATATTTTACTCTATTAGCAACAAATACAACATCCTTTACAAAGTAGCAAAGGGGGAGACTTGCCTCCTTCCCAGATCCCACTGGCACTGTTTCCAAATCAGAAACATCATAAAACTGGGATGCAAACTATAAAAAGAAACCCATCAAGATCTAACATGCAAAAAAAGTCTCTTGATAGCAAATGTTTTTTCATGTCAATGTTTTCCACATTAATGTTTTATGTATTCTTAATAGTTGTGATGTGAATTTAATTAAAATAAGTATAAGATAGAATTAATTAGTCACTGATGTTAAGGATTTGTAAGTCCTAAGCTCTATGATTTGGACAGGCTCCTACAAAACAGGCTGGGAAAAATCTCTGCAGTGAGAAGCGTTTCTATTCACCATGCTTTCCTCCCTTACATCTGGTAAAGTGGAAAAGAGTGCCTTATATTTTTCTTGGGGAATACTCACTTCCTTTTGGGGTGTTCCCATATGAAAGTCTGTTTAGATATAAAGCAATACTCAGAAAATCAAAGGTTTTGATGTTTGCAAATTAAGTCGTATATATCCCACCAATACATATTAAAATTTACATCTTTCAATAGTAAATAGGGTTTGAGAATTAGGACCTGCTAATCAGTGAATCAATTACCTCCTAGAAATTAGATTAAAGTGACCAGGTTCTATGCAGAGTAAATTAGCCAAGGCTGAAGGAGAAGGCGGGAGCATGGTTTCCTTCCTGGGACTCAGCGCCATGCAGCTGCTGTGTCAACAGGGAACAGTGGCAGTCTCTGAGAGTAACCGCTACTAAAAAAAGAGTGTGAGCCACTCTTCCTTATGTGCAGCTGCCTAAACCTTTGACATTATGATGTGGGCAGCTTAGAGGTTATAGTTTATTGTGTATTTGAAGAACATTATGAAAACCTAGAGGGCCACACAAGAAAATACCATCCAAAAACGTGACATGAATACTTTTAATTCCTATATTTGCTTTCTTCCAAATTTTCAAAAGATTTAAAAAATTGTTTACATTCTAGCTTCTAGGCACATATATTTTCAGGAGTCTTCAAACAGAAGGGAATATTCTGAAAAACTGTGAATAGAATTTGATATGGGAGGCATTGAACAGCTGGCAGGATTTCACACTTAGAGCCCAATTTACAAAACTTTGGAGTTGGCATTGTTTCAACTCCAGTCCTGGAAGTCATAATTTCCCAAAGATTTCTTTTCTGGATTTGGAAATTATTTGTGTAAGGAGCATTTATCATTTCAAAAACACAGTGTTCATAGCTGGATCTGGCCAAGCAGAAATGAATAACTTCAGAAGAAACGTCTGAGAGCATTATCCCACTCCCACTCACATTCAAATCAGACAGCCGGTTCCATGTCTTAACCATCAAAGTTCTTTCTTGGCATGCAAGCATCCTATGCTTTCCCATTCCATGTCATTAATTAGCAGAAGAAACTTGCTACTTTGTTGAAGAAACAAAACACAAAATGCCAGCATGATAAATAATCATAATGCAGGGTAGACGCAAACTCAGCTTAGTTTCCTTCTAGTTATGCCTGTGTGTGCATGCCTTGGCGGTAATGCGGGGGAGGGTTAGAAGAAAAGTGGGATTAAGATGCAGAGATCGTGAGGGACTAAAGAGGATTGGTTTTAACTTGCTGGATTAAGGGAGGAAAAGAATAGTCGCCCCACAGCTCCCAGCAGGAAAGTGAAAGAACCCCTGTTGCTGTTTTGATCTGTTTTGAGCTGATTTGATCTATACCAGGTCTTGGGTTCTCCTTGATGGGCCAGGAGGAGAAGGGCTCACTGCACCCATCCTTCACACCTCCGGGCCAGAGCCTCCTTTTGTACATCCAGATTTCTCTAGATTCAAGAAAATGGACCAATAGTTGGATTCCATTTTTCAAGTTGTAATCTGATACAGTCCCAAGGAAAATCTGACAACTTGGCCAGTAATTCATCCACCATCATCAGACATTCACTTGTCTCGCCCTTGCCTGCACTCACTGGGACTTCTCTCTCTGGCTTTATGAGCCATTCCGTAAACACATTACCTGGGATTCCATTTTGAACCTCACATTATTATGTAAATTTGGAGTGCAGTCATTTATTTTAGCAACTATATTTAATTGCCTTCATCAACTAAGGGAATTTTGAGTTTCTGATCTTATGAGAAGTACATTAGTGTAGTAGAAATGGCAGGGGCATAGCATTCAGACAAAACATTTGTGTGCTGGGGCTGCAGTTCACGGGCTGAATGACTGTGAGCAAATTACTAAACCTCTCCAAAATTCAATTACTCATTCGCAGTGTATTGTACTAGTCAATGGAAAAAGCAGAATTATGTATATATAAGCCATTATCTCTAATATATGTCATATAAGTATTCCATAGACATCATATATCATCATATATATCATCATACATATAAATATATACATGATAAAGTGCTGCAATTACACATAAAGGATGATGAGGATTCGATATATCATTTCTCTTCATACATCATGGCAAATGGCGCATCAAGTTTTGTAAATGCCAGCAGAAGTGTAAACGTAATTGTAGAATTTATTTTTAGTACTTTATAAACTAGCCACGAAATTAGTATATCTCTCGATCTGAGCGAAATGAGCCAATGCTGCTAAAGAAAATATGTCACTGTGAATTTTATGCCAGTTGTTGAAAGGATCAACTTACAAAATGAATAGTCTAAAAAGAGAAGTTTCTCAAGGAATACTGAAGATGGGCTGCACCTGAAGCCTCGCTTGACTTAGGTTTTGTTATACCTAATATCTGGTTCCGTCAACAGATTGTACTGAATGTCCGGAAGCATGTAATTATTTTTAATTCTGAGCCCTCCCTGATGAAACTGGCGCAAAGCTGGAGTTTGAGTGTATTTCTAAACATTATTATTTTTTTTAATCAATTCCATCCCTCACTTTAAACAGGTCTGTGGCCACAGGTCTAATTAAATAAATGGAAATATACTATGCCCCCCGCCACGTCCTGAGCAATTTCCAGCCAACCAGGATGAGCTGTGCTGCAAACACAAGCTGCATAGCTTCTTCTTGGCCCAGTTCACACACGATTACTAAATCTGCTTATCCCTGTTTTGTTTTAACACCTGCAAGGGAGAAAAAATGCGCGCCTGTCATGTGGCACAGAAAAGGCTCAGGTGTCTCCCCATTTAGAAGCTGGCAGCCCTGAAAAGCTAGAGGAAATAAGGCTGTAATATTAATAAACACCTGCCAGTGTTATTATACTCATTGGCTCCATCCCAGTGACACTGTTCATCAGCTAAGCCTAACAAAACAATTGTCTGAACCACAAGGCTGTGGATCTTACCACATCCCTTACAGCCCTGTGATAAAATATCAGAAACTCCTGGCCTGTGCTGCTCGGGAGGGTAGGAGGGCATCCTGTCTCGCTGAGAGTGGAGAAGTTAACCACGGTGGCCTGAACAATAGCACAATTTCAAAATGACTGGCACTACGGGTTATGGCAATGAGCGGGAGGCTAAAGGCCGCTGCTTCCCTCACGCAGGCTCCAGGGGAAGAGGCGGACAGCACAGGACAAGCTCCCTGACCCGTCACTCTCCTGTGGCTCTGTCCATTCCCCACCCGTGGCATGTATCGTGACACGGGAGTCCCAGCGGGGTGGGAGGGGGCTGCGACGCGGGCAGAGCGAGGACAACTCTGGGGTCGGCAGGAGCGGCCTGAGCGAGGAAGGCCATGTGAAGAGGCCTCTGAGAGGAAAAGGCGCGGGCCCTGGCAGCAGCGCCAAGGAGGGCGACCCCCCGAACGCGGGAAAGCGGGGCCAGGGCCGCCAACCCAGCTCGCATCCACGCCAAGGCTATGCCCTTTCCACAGCACCGGGAGAGCCGCTTCTCCGGAGGAAAGGAAACGCCCAACACCTTAGCTTGCTCGTCCTTAGAGGTGTCCCGTTTGTGTTAGGCCCCGAAGGCCTGTGTCTCAGGACTCACCTCGGGGATGCTTCCAAGCACCGTAGAGATGCCAGTTTGAAGGCATTCTTTACCAAAATAGTTTTTCCACTTTGTATTTGCAGTCGGACTGCAAGTTGGGTCTCAGTTCTTGAATTATTCGAGTGTCAGGTATTTAAAGTAACGTGCAATAGATAATCCCGTTACCACACGGATTAAATAGTTGAGGGGAAACAGAAGCCTTTCCATTGTGGGGCAGAAAAAAGAGTAGGAAAGCACAACTTTATAAAAATACACTTTACACTAAATATATATTATTGATTCTATTTCAAATTAGATAAAATGAGAAACTAAAATAGAAAGGAGATATGTCTATGACTAGGTATAAGCCACTCAAAGACAGGATCTGTGCCTGCTTTTTCCATGTATCCCTGATGGTGTTCTGCACAAAGGAAAACTTCGACAGATATTTGTTTTAAAAAAAAGAATGAAAATGAATGCCAACCAAGCAACTGACCAGCAAAATGCATTCTAAGGGAAGAGAACGACAATAAAATATTTCTGTTAGGTGAACAAAAAAATGCACACAGAAATGCGTTCATATCAAGGAAAGGAACATCAATAAAACAGTGGCATTGTTTTCCATTGGCAGGAAAGATAGCAGATACTAGATGAAAAAAAGCCAGATAATATCTTATGCATCAATTATCAGGTATAGATTAATCCTTCCTTATATGAAATATTTGAGTCCAGAAAAAAATGAAACCCATCACTATTTGTCCTTATGAAGACAGGGGATAAAAGTAAGTTTCTAAAAGTCACTGTTAAAATAAATAAATAAAATAAAATAAAATAAAATAAAATAAAATAAAATAAAATGCACTGCTTTCCTAGCTAGGGGCCGCTGAAGAGTTAGGAGCTATGGAAATTCAAAGGGGAGGCTGGAGACCCACACTACAAACCTGGTATTGTTTATATTTCCCAGTTGGACTATTAGAACTGAATTAAAGAACTTTGCTGAATTATTCTGTTGGCTTAAGTGAGTCTGGCCAGATATCCAGAGACAGAAGCCCGTTACGGAGGGCGCAGGGGTTCTCAGACACTCTGCACACCCACACTCGCACGTGTGAACACAGCACAGCTTTCTCACTGGTAAGTCAAGACAGAAACACCTTTCAACTCTTAAAATTGGAAGACACACGTCAGCACCCTGAATCCGAAATACTTCAGGAACATGATAAGAATGAATAAGCCATTTGTCAATTCCAATAATTATTAAATAGCCCCTTTATTAACCATTGTGTGAATATAATTGTAAGTGAAAAACATTCCTAGTCTATTATAAGAAAATCACCTATCACCTCTTTATACTAAACCAAATGGGTTCAGACATGAACTGGTTACACTAATGATTAGTTTAATGTATTAGTTGTAATGATAGTAGGGCACAATTCTATTTATTGTACATTCAGTAAAGTATTAAAGGAGAGTCATAGGAGAGTCATCAATTACTCAAAAGCTACTTGAAACATCCAGATCCTAGAAAATTAAATCAGTGTTCAAGGGACCATCAAATGCATTATTAATGAAAATGGGCAGATATATATATGTTAGAAGCTACTAAAAATGAAAGAAGAGAAAATGAAACATGGATGATTAGTGGTGATAATAAACCAAGAGAGACGTGATCAGACAAGTACAGTAAATGTTAGTGGTAGAATTAAGGTGGTGGAGATCTAGCTGTTCACCACAAAATTTTAAAAAATTAAAATTAAAATCAACTTTGCTCTATGCTTGAAATTTTGTCTTAATAAAATGGTGAAATGAAACTTAGAAGACTATTTAAAAAAACTCAGAGAATGGAGTTAGGAGCACACAGACTTGGAATCACTGCCCAGAGGGAGTCAGCGGAGCACAAAGCTATGAAGTTAGACACAGCCATGATCTGATCTCAGCTCTGTTAATTACCAGCTGAGTAATCTTGATGTGATCACTATGCAATCCTCTCTTTTGTCATTAGTGAAAAGGAGATAATATTGCATAATATATAAAGATGTCGCCACCAAAATGTCTTCACAGAAAATGAAACATTATACATAGTTGTCATTACTAAAACTATGGAAACAAACAAAATGCTACCAATAGAGGGATAATTAAGAAATTAACTGCTTAAATAATAGTCCCTTGAATGATCCATATAAAATGTTAATGACATGATAGATCGGTTAAGATCTTTGGGGGCGCAAATAATGAAATACACAAATAAAGGTCAATGTATATCCCACATCACAAGAAGTCTAGAAGTAGATGGTTTCAAGGTTGCTTAATTCAACAGCTCAGCAAAGTCAGAGTGCTAGAGGAGAATCTGGTTTCTCTTCACAGTAAGAAGCTGGTTGCAGCAGCTTCAATCATGACATCCTCACGGTTTAGCATTGGAAAACAAGAATAAAAAGGAAGTTATTCCTTGCATATCTCTCTTCTCATCAGGGAGGAAGCATTTTCCCAGAAACCCTATCACATGCTTATCCTTGTGTGTCATTAGCCATAAATGGGACATAGGTGGCTACCCATAAATGTTTACTGACAAAGGAAAATGAATTAGAGAGATTAGCTTAGAAAAAATAATAATAATTTTAAAATAATGATAAATTTTTTTAAAAAGAAAGATTAGCTTAAAACAGCCATGGTTTCTCTCCAGGAATTGGACAAGGGGTCTGTTTTAATTTCCTAGCTGCTAAAACAAATACTTCTTGGCTCATGTCTTCAGAGGTTAGAAGGCTTTCTTCCTCCCAGGGACATATCTTCTGGCTGACTGGCAATCTTTGGGGTTCCTTGGCTTTTCCATCACATGGCAATGCACATGGCAGTGTCTTCTCCTTTTTCTTCCAATTCCATTGACTTCCAGCTTCTGGCTGCTTGTCATGACTTCTTTTACTGTGTCCAATTGCCTTTACATATGAGGACTTCAGCCATATTAGATTAGGGCCACCCTCATTCAGTTTGGGCACACCTTGACTAATAACATCTTCAAAGGTCTTGTTGACAAACGAGTTCACACCCACAGGACCAGGGGTTGGGACCTCAGAGCATGTCTTGTATTGCACATCATTCAATCCCCAACAGGGTCCATCTTCCTGAGCACAGTATCACCAAGTATCTGGGGAAAAAGTCAGGGTTCTGTGATAAGAAAGATGGGAGAAATGGCCATTGTGTTGACAGCCAACAGTTGCCTGTGACATATGGGGATATAATAATATGCCAATAAAAATGTACATAAATGACACACTGTATCTACAACATGATCCCAGTAACGATGTAACATAAAATAGCAAGAACCTCTAAAACATGACAAATGTTTTTAAAGTTGCTGGCACTTTATAAACGATGTAACATAAAATAGCAAGAACCTCTAAAACATAACAAATGTTTCTAAAGTTGCTGGCATCTATAGCAAAGATTCTATCAAAGTATTTCACATTGTAGTTGATTATTTGGTGAATCCATGTTATGTGCATCTTTAACTGCAAGAGATAAGATTTTCATGAATCAAAAGATATCCACTTTTAAACAACCAATGTCCCCTCTGTCAAAATGCCTCAGGTAAACAATAATACTCATAAAAGTGTTTTTACTTCCCATATGCTTCTTAGAGTAAATTTGCAAATAAATGAATAGATTGATTCATATTATAGAATACTTACAAATGCCTGCTGTTATCAAAATGACTCTTATTGTAATATGTGCATTCATAATTGTGAACAGCTCCACCAAAAAGGCTGGACATAAATGGCCTAGTTCAGTTGAAATTTTCCCCAAAAAGATGTCTCCCTAGGGAAACGTAATATTCTGGACTGTATTTGTTCATTGCAAACATACGGTTTACTAATATTTGAGGGGCCATTGTGGGAGCTGTTAGAATTCTGTTAACTAAGACTAAAGTTTAGCAAATTGCTCTGTTGTCAGAATGCTAGAAAGGCCTGTAGATTAGGGCAATATACATATGAAGCTTTCGGATAAACAAAGTTTTACATGAATAGGGGCCCAACCAGCCCTTTGGAAAACATGCTCCACGTCCCCAGCCAATAGTATTTTGTGAGCCTTGTATTCAAGCCAAAAATCTTTGAAAGTCCTGAGGGAGCTACGGTACCTAAGTTTCAGCTAATTTAGCATCATTTAAATGGGGCCTTGCTATATATCGTAGGGTCTGGATTTCTTTATTTCCAATTATTTAATGGATTCGTTGAAAAGGAGTTTTATTTTTAAAATCATACAAAAAAGACCCACATGATTTTCCTCCTTTGTATATTGAAAATACATATTACTGCTTTGAATCAAATTCATTTCAAATCAACAAATATTTTCTGAGTTCTTGCTGTTTGCGAAGCCTGCATAGGTGTTCCAGAAGAATCATGACGCCTAAAGCAATCAGACTGGAGTGACGAGTATTCTCAATTAAAGGCTTTTTCCAAGGTGTTCTGTCAGCTGAAGACTCTTTTGGGGGTAAAAAGCCTCAGAATGAAAGAGAGTAGAACAAGTGAAGGCAAGCAGGATAGGAGAGGGACATTTCAGGGACACTTCCAATGTTTTGTACAAGTCTATATTACTCAAAAATTTACAATGAGTGTGAGTTTCTTTGTAATAAACATTTGTTATTCATCTGTTTTAGCATTTTCACTTCTACCACCGAAGATATTAATCTATGTTCCTACTATGTGTTTTGCAGGCAGCCTCCACGATGACCCCGCAGTGAGCCTGGCCTCTGGTCTTCTCACTCCTGGACGAGGGTTGGCCTGTGGGAGCAAGCAGTGGAATGTGGAAGAGCTGATGGGGTGACACTTCTGAGATTAGGATATAAAAGCCTGAGGCTTCCCTCTGGGGAGTCTCTTCCTCCCTCCTCACTTGCTGGGCGAGAATTTAGCTGCCCTATGGGGAGTCTCACCTGGTGAGGAGCTGGGGCCTCAAAGAAGATCCTCCAGCCCAGATGAGCCTCCAGATGTCTATAGACCCAGCCATCTTGGCTGAAATCTCATGAAATCTCCTCAGCCAGAACCACTAGCTAAGCCACGCCCAGATTCCTGGTTCTCAGAAACCCTGTGAGATAATAGAAGCATGTTGTTTTCAGCTACTAAGTTGGGATAATTTGTTATGTAGCAAAAGATAACAAATACAATGTCATCTCTTGACTGAAAACTAAACCTATAACAGTCTAGTTCAGCAACTGGAGAGCTCATTCAACAAATATTTATTGAGCACCTACTGTTTCCTAGGTTAGTGTGCTTAGCTTTTCTACCTTAAAATTTTGTTCTAAGAAGTCCAATTTTCCTTGAAAGCAAAGATATTTAGTGTTTATTTTTCATCTCTGATCTTAACAGCAGCTAAAAAGCTATTAAATTATTTTTTATATGCTGTTTGCAACTTGCTGTCTTTCAGATAACTTTCTCTGGTTGCTAGATAAGTAGATTTTGGATACTTGTTCTCACCTATTTTTATTAGGTGGTTATGCAATGGTAGCTAACATAACAAACTTCCAAATCTCGGTGGCTGAAATCTATTAAGCTGTTTCTTACACATGTAAGTCCAAAGTGGATATACTGGTCAGCAGGAAGCTTTTGCTGTGGTTCTTCAAGGACTCTAGATCCTTCCATCTCTTGGTCCTTGGCTGGTCACTTGCCAGCAGACCAGGGATGAAACAGTGTGGTGGAGCAAGGAACAAGTTTTTATGCAACAGGTCTGGATCTGGTAACACCACTCCACCTAGTCATGTACGCCCAAGAAGTAAGGAAACTGGTTTGGGTGAGCACACAGCAGTCTCTGCAAACCTGTCTATCTTAAACAAGGTAGTGTTGGTTACTAGGAAACTCCTAAAAACCAGCTTACGCCATCAGTCATTCACATTCAACATTCACTGCTTTATTCAAATCGACATCTAACTAAGCTTTAGTGAAGGAAGATTTAAATGGAAAGTGAGCAGCCTTGTGTCTCTTTTGTCCCCTCTTCCTAATGTATTGAGGCTGGGAGAAATCCAGGCTTTTGTCATTGTCTCTCCACATTGGGTGCCATGGAGATTTTTAAGTCTTCACTGACCTTTTCTCATTAAACAGTTCCAGCTGCACCCACTGATATCATTTTCTTGGCCGGTCTTAGCCCTCTAGGACCACCCATCCTCAGTGTCATTGTTGTGCCATGTTTGACTGTGCCACAGCCCTGGTTAGGCTCTGGGGCTTTGTGGGGTGCCTCGGGTTCAGGTGCATGGCTGCACCAGCCTGTCTTAGCTCTGCTGACGACGGAGGTGGTGTGTGTGAGGAGAGGGGTGGGGAGGGGGTGCCCCGCTGATGTTGGAGGGCAGGACTTGCTGCCTTTTAGTGCTGTCACGTGGTTTGAGACCCGGACGTTTTCTCCTGGAATGCCCGAATGTATTTGGGGGGTAGGTGGGTGCTCTGTCCCACCCCCAGCCTTGCCCCAGGGCTTGACAAGGCCCTTTCTTGGAGACATTCAACAGCATGTAAATCTCCAAATCTTCCTTCTTTCCCCAATCCTAGTGTGACAGTTTTAGATTATTTTTGTGAATCCCTGAAAGAGAAAAGATTACATTTATAAATGAATACAAAGGTGTTATACCCTTTGATTGTATTAAATTCAGTGAGGGGCCTCTGATTAAGTTTACTTGATAAAATCGATTTAGGGCTTCTGATTGGGCTATGTCACTAAGGTGTGACTCGGGTTGAGTCCCCGCCCTTCGGTGGGCTGATATAAACCGACCTCACTCAAGAAGACGGGCAAGAGGAGAGAAGCTTGTCATTCTGATCCTGCCGTGTGTCAGAAAGGAGAAGGCTCAAACCACTAAGGCCCCCCAGGAGAGATGGGCCGTTTGCCTGCTAGCGTATAGCTGACTCTGGGAAGAGAGCTGAGGCTGATATAGGAAGCCCAAAAAGAAATGAGCCCCATGCCAGGAGAGAGGGAAACCCTGAGAGACCAGCCTGCAGCAGAGAGAAAGGAAGCCCAGAGCTGAAGGCTGAACCTCGTAGAGATCAGCGACCATCTTGCTTCAACACAGGGCGACTGGTGAGAAAGCAGCCTTGAGTTGGACTCTTTAGGACCTTGTAACTGTAAGCTTTTACCCCAAATAAATACCCTTTGAAAAGCCAATAGATTTCTGGTCCTTTGCATTGGCACCCCTTTGGCTGACTAGTACACCTAGGAATCTACCAGGCCTAAAGCTCAGAAAAGTGACTCTTTCCTAATCTTTCAAACTAGCTGTTGAGACTTGAGAAACACATTCTGTCATCCAATTGCCTGTTTTAAAAGTCAAAAGCAGACAATGAGTTCCTGTTCCGTTTTCTCTGCTACAGCATGTTGAATCCCTGAGTGTTTGGTTGTTGCTGCTGTTTGCTTCTTTTCAAATCCAATTACCTCCAAACATTGGCCTTGCAGAACTGACGGGAATACTATATTTTGACACAATTTTTAAAAAGTAGGTAAGACTAATATAGTGATAGCAAATTCTTTGAAATTTAAATTTCACCATTTTTTTAAAAAATTGTTTTTAATGTACAAAGAAACATGACGTCCTTAGGTTAAATAGTATATGGGAAAATGGCTATAGAGCCATTTTTCTATAAAGTCACTCACCGTATATATAAATATAACTTATATGGATATTTATTTTATGAACATTTCTGTGATTTATACCCACCGTTTACTTTAAAAAATTGCATTATTAGTAGTTGCTCCTATGTGTGCTTTCACACACACATACTGGCCACATGATGCATTTTCATTTGACACACTCTTACACTGCCTCACAGACCATCTGTTTCATGTGATTCCAACATTATCCTGTTATGAAGTGAAAGGCTGCTAGAGCAAAGACTATAGATTATAAAATTTTCATAATTTCTTGGCATGAATATTACTGCTACCCAGGAGTATAGTAAATTAGTCACTCTACTAGAGAAAATTTTCTAAACACTTTTTCTTTGAAATAAAATCTATTTTTTTTTAATGTAAAAGAGGCAGGAAATAATCAAATCTCTAATTTCTGGGCCAACTTTGTAGTTCCACAGTCTTATTTCAAGTATACCACAGAGAAAGGGGAAATTGATAAATCACGAAAAAAGAAAATTACACAGAACTATGAATCTTACGTTTCTTATTCCTCTAAAGAAATCATTCAAATGATTTAGAATGGTTATGGTTTTTATGAAAAAGGAAGCAAAACAGCCTCCAAATCTGGACAAGCATTTAGTAATACTATGAAAGATGACCTAATTCAGAATTGTGAAATAGCACCCAATGGAATATTGATATTAATACAATGAACAAACATGACATTGGAAATTTTGAAATTTCCAATTGAAATAGCACTTTTTAAATCGCCCTAGAGAATAACTAAATTAATTTATTTCTTTCAAGACTGTATGGTATCATTGTGAAGAGTAGGCTTCATTTAAATTCTGAGCAAATTCTTACTTTGGGGGCAATTTCTTTTCTTGTTTTGGAAAGTCAAAAATGACTGTAATAATTACCATATTAGAAAAATATGCAAGGACCTGAGATTCAATTCTTACTAGTTTTCTTTGTTTTTCTTATAGTCGAGCCAGAAGCAAGTGTAACAAAGTATAACAACTGCCTGTAAGTCCTTCCCCTCCACCAGGTAGGACTACAAGACAAAATAAAACCTTTTTTAAAAATACATAACCAAGATGCAATTAAATGGATTTCTCTAAATGCTGGGAATAAATGAGAACTGAACACTGGGGTGGTTAGCTCACGGGCTGATGTTACAGCATCTATAGGCTAGCATTTACAGCCCCAAATTAGAAAATATCCAGGGACATAATCCCCTATGAAGAGGATTCAGATGGCACTGTAAACAGTATCTATAGACCCCAAGAACACCAAATAATAGAAAGAATCTTACAGAACATATGAAAGAACTATTTTAAAAATAAATATTTTTTAAAATTATCTAAAACATGAAAATAAGAATTGAAACAACACAAGAACCAAAAGGCATCATGAGAGAAAATTTGGCAGACTTGTAAAAGGATCAAATCATAGACACAGATGAAATAAAATTTGATGAACTGGGAACCAGCTGTGGCTCAATTGGTTGGGCTCTGGTTTACCACATGGGAGGCCCCGGGTTCAGTTCCCAGGGCCTCCTGGAGAAGGCAAGTCGTCGTGAGCAGACAAGCTGCTGCGCAGTGAGCTGACTCAGCGGGATGACGCAGCAGCGGGAGACAAGCAGACACAGAAAAACGCAAAGCAAATGAACACAGCAAGCACAGCAGCAAGGAGGGGATATATAAATAAATAAAAATAAATAAATAAATCTTTTTAAAAAATGTAATGAACTGGAAGAGTTAATTCCTGACAATTTTCCAAAATTGATTAAAAGACTTGAATCCTAAAATTAAAGACAGATTTTGAGTCCCGAGCATGATAAATACAAATAGCTTCACATGTAAACTCATATCAGCAAAATTTCAGAATTCCACAGATAAAGAAAATATCCTAAAAAATAAATAAAAGGCAAAGTACCCATCAGCTCTAAGGAACAATGATTAGATCAATAGCAGACTCCTCAAGCAGCAGTGAAGGAAAATGGAATAGCCAGGTCATTGCACTAAGGGAAAATAAAACTGTAGCCAAACATAAAGTTCAATACACAACTTAATTTACTCTTTCAAGGGGGTGGGCTTAAAGACATATTGAGATGAAGACTCTGAGGGGAGGTTATCAATTATAAGGATAACATTGAATAAAAGCCCTAAAAATGCATTTTAAGAAGAAAGAATTTGAACCCAGAAGGAACACAAAAAATGCAAGTAGCAATGGTGTGAAAAGAAATTGGTCTACAGGTGAGTAATTTAAATGAAATTTGGCTCTATTTTTAAAATTATTAATTTGAGGATATAAAAACAAGATGGAAATAAAATACTGGAAAACTACTATATGTAGGAGCCAAATCAGGGTAAAGTTGTTCAAGTGTTCCTTTATCCACTAGGAGAAAAATTAAGATTTTATTAAGATTGTGTTAAGAACAGTGTGCATGTTAAATTTTAAGGCTAATCTCTAAAAGCATAGAAACAGATTCCAAACTAATAGACAGAAAGGAAAAGGAATAAATAAAACTTGATCAAAGATAGGCAAGGGAAAAATATAGAGATAAGTAAGTTAAGTAAAATAAGATCTTCTATGGCTCCCTGTTTCCAAGAATTAAGTTCAAAATCCTTATCATGGGATAGGAAAAAAATACACATGAGACTATTTAATATTTTCTGGAGATATAATCAAAGGGTGAAGAATCAATCTATATTGTTATATTTAAACTAGTTTACCTAAGATTAAATTATAAACTTGGAACAATATTAAACAAATAATGTCATTATGACTGAACCATCTAAAAATTAAAATTAAAATGGATGAGATGCTCAGATGGTTAGATAATATTTTGTGAGGTGGTTTGCTGCCCTCATTTCTAACAGACAGAATAGCTGGCATGATTAAATAAGAACAAAAGTTTTTTTGGAATGTCCAGTTGTACTTGAACAGATGTGATAGCTGAATAAAATAGTTCCTTCTGATGTGGTTTTCCCCTCCATCCTCTACCAAAGGTTGCTGAATTAAAGCCATCGTTTTATATATTCAAAAATATAAGAAAAGTCAAAACTAAAAGAAAGATATATTAGCGTTATTTTTCAAAATTGCTCTGGTTCATTTAGATACCCACGTAAGACTGGTCCCAGACAAATTGTGACATTTGTGTTTTTCTCCTTTCATCTTGACATCCCACACCCAATCACCCATGTGCTCATCCAGCCCCTCCCTTCAGCTGTCCGGAGTGTGACCTAACTCTCTCGCCCCAAGCCAGTGCTATAAATGGCAAAATTTTCCAATAGCCTCTCACAATAAATTTACCTGTCCTATGTCTGCTCTGTATGGGGCTCTATTTTCAACTTTCCAATGTAACAGCAATAATTTGATCAAATTGTGAGCGGAATTGGCTTTTGTGGACTCTTCTCTATCTGGGTAAACTGTGCGTTTTTTTGTTTAGTTTGTTTGTTTGGTCCAGTAAAAAGAATTTATTTGGGAAATGGAAGAAAGAACAGAGCTTGCTGAGAAATGGGAGAGAAAGACTGTAATACACACCAAGATTTGGCGCAGGCCCCTCTAGGCAGGGAGAGCCTAAACTGTGCATTTTAATGGTAGCCTTATCATGGAGTCTACCACTTGTTTTCAAGGTCCTTATATGGAAAAATAAGTAACCTCTTAGAGAATTAGTTTCATCATTCTTAAATTGGGAAAATAGTACCTGAACTGATCACTTCAAAGGATTATTGTGAATAGTAAATGAAATATTGTGTGTCAAAGTAATTTTAAATGTGCAAACCTCTATAAGTGGCTTTTTACTATTCTTCAAATCTAATTCAGCTAGTAGACTTTACTAGAGACAATTTTGAATACGGTGAGTGCTCAGACCCTGAATGTTTTTGAAGCAGCTATGCCCTTTGAAACACAGAAGTGGAAAATCATCTATATTTTCTTCAAATGTTTTGAAAGTCATCTTGAAATTACTTAGGTATTCCTTATTGGGCATCCAAATTCCCTCAAATAATATATAACAATATACTCTCTGATTCTTACTCACCTACCTTCAAGAAGAAGAAGAAAAAAAGTTGCTGAGAGAAAAATGGGACGTTTAGCCACACCAACTTGTTCCATTCATAAACTAAGATCCAAGAGCTAGTGATGTCATCTTTTACAACAAGGCACAAGGAATGAAATCAGCCTTCAGAAATTTTCTGTGAACTGTCTAAATGATATAACAATTGAAAACTTAAAAGCCTTTTGTTTATTAGCTATTCTGCATGTCTGGTGAAGAGAACCAACTAGAGTGTTAAATATAAAGAATGTGGTTCTAATGTAAGAAATATTCCTTATTTTAAAAAGGAGTGACTCACTTGCTAAACATAGCACACTCAAGTCAATGACAGATTCCTTTAATCAAAGTGATATTACTTAACTACAAAAGGTTCGCAGTGCAACTCAAAATGTGCCTGCATAGATTTAATAAATTTAGTTACTTTCGGGAAAGGAATGGAGACCATGTCGATTTCAGAATAAAGTCACACTCACAGAGTCATCCCTATAACTATTTACCGTTCACAAGCAATAGCAGATAAACCTAATTCGTTTTTATATCCATTTAAAAATTGTCCTTAACAGGTAAGAGAACAAGGAACACGTCAACACCACCAGCCAGGAGTGGTCAACATAGTCCAGAAGACGGGGAAGCAGTGTGACATGTCGTTGGTGTTGCACAAGTATGTAAAAACACCACTGTGTGTGTCTCCTCTCAGTATGAAAGCCTTCTGCATT
>PVKH010004297.1:0-23597 GCA_004027955.1 Chaetophractus vellerosus
AATGGTGTGGACAGGGGTCAATCTATATATATATATTTTTTTTTTACTTTTTTTTTTTTATTTTATTACATACCCCCTCCCCCTTCTGCTTGGTCTTGCTGTGTGTCCATTCTTCTGTGTTTTTCTATGTCTGCTTCTTGTCTCCCCCCGTCTTTGTGGCGACATACCGAGTTGGCCCTCCGTGGCAGTAGCTCGCGCCGTTCGAGGGTGGTTCCATTCCGTTTTCACGGGTGGCTCCGCTCCATGTTTTGCGGGCAGCAGTCCTCCATGTTTTTTGCAGGCTGCCCAGCTTCCGCAGTTCGCAGGCGGCAGCTCCGCTTTTCACAGGTGACTTTGCCATGCTCGTGGGGGCTCCGCCCCGCCCGTGGCGGCTTTTTGCCTTGCCCACTGCGGCTCTGCCCCACCCACGGCGGCTTGCCTTTCTCAAGGCCGTCTGCCCGCTCAGAGAGGTCCCCAGAAACCGAACCCGGAGCCTCCCATGTGGTACCCCAGTGCGCTCTTTATCCACTGAGCTATCTAGCCGGGCCATATTATGTTTAGTATTTATTGAAATGCCCTAATTATTATATTTAGTATCCTGAATTATAGATAATTCAGATAGTTCAATTTTGTTCTGTGAAGAAATAAATCTACATACCATTAATACAAAAAAGAAAAATAATATCAATATTACTTCTCTTACATAACCTTTCATGGATATGAATAGTGATATCCAGTTCACAGCCTAGCTCTAATGAGCCAATTATTTCTTAAAAGAGTATTTCAAATCTGTATTTTCTATAGATGTAAATGATAGCTGAATAGCTACTTAGACAAATTAACTAAAGGATGCAATTTTTAGTATTAACTTCAAAAGTTTAATTAGATTCATAAGGTATAAAGGAAAACCCATGCAATAGAACAGGATAATTGTATCAGATTACCGTTTTATAGATTTCCCCCAAAGCGAGGTAAATGCACTAAATATAAAGTTTAAAACAAACAGCACTTTTCTACATGTTGTATCTGATGCTAAATAGTTCTAGTGCATTGTATTATATGATTCTTTTTTATTAATTAGCTTATTATTTGTTTACAGTGTGTGTGTTTATATAAATGTGTGTGTGTGTACATGTGTCACTAGACTGTAAGCTCCTTAAATGCAGTATTTAGTTACTTCCTATGTGACTAAATAATATTTGGCATGTAATAGCAGGCACTCAGTTCTTATTTGTTGAAATAGAATTGCTGATTATCTTTATAATTAACTGAAACATTCTTTTAACAACTGAGCTCAAATTTTTGCCACAATAAAAATGCTAATGAGCAATTTCTGATTTATTTTGTAGAAAAAACCAACAAACATTATGAAGCACCCATACTCTCAAACTACAAATTTCTTGATAAATATTCTTTAAGGATAGAAGGTGTGGAGTAACAAGTCAAAATCTCAGAATTTAGATGGAAGGGGGGCTAAGGAAAAAAAATCCCCCTATTATTAAAAAACTTCCTGACTTAAGTTAAAAACAGACCTCTTTGCTTTATATTCTACTATTCCAGATAGCAGTTGTTTCAAAAACTCAGAAGATTTTCCTTACTAGTTATTTCCCTAAGTTATCTATTATCTCAAAGCTTTGATGATTAAGAATTATAAAGATATTTTTGATAATACCAATGTAACACAGCAATACTTTTTCAGTTCCTTAACTAGATTTCTTCTTTCTTTTCTTATATCCAATTAAATTAATTTTACTTTCACTTTCAAATTGTACTGGCATTTTTACCTTAAATGCATTTCTCCTTTTAAGTATGGTGCACCAGACAAAAAGCCATTCATTTCCCTGTGATATTTTTCTTGTGCTTTTGTTTGCCTAGGCTTCATTTAATTTAAAATATCATTCATCCCAAAACTATATGATGTTAGATATATGTCTTCATTTAAAATTAGCCATTTGTAATTTTTTTCTGCTTTTAAAGTCTTTACTTTCTTTCTCTTTCACTTCCCAGTTTGTGAAAGCAGAGATTTAAATGTACATTTAAGGCATTTTAAAGGGATTTTGAAAAACTAATTTGTAAGACAGAATTGTCTAACAATGTGGCATTTACCTTGTGATAGCAACCTGGGCTGTTTTATCAACCCTCCTTGAATTGTTAATGCCCTAAAGTTGATGGTGGAGAGGCTTGCAATTAATGCATAATTCCAGAAAGAAAATGTGTTATTACAATGAGAAATATAATCAAGTAGACCAGGTCACTGACTGGCCCACCACATTCTCTCCTTATACCCAGGATATATGGGAAAGTATATCAGAGTTTTGCTCCTTTTGCATTGACTCACATCATTGAATCCCTCTTTTCATACACATTGTTAAACACTCCTTCCCCTCCCCCCAAAATACAACAATGCATTTTAAAATTCTTTAGGTAGGTACTTACTTAGTTTAGAAAGTATTGAACTTCAATAAGACATAGTTCTCTATTTTTAGCTTTCAACGCACATTTTTCTTTGCTCCCAAGATTATGGCATCTATGGTAAATACCTCATAACTAAAATAGGTTACTTTTTAGGTTTCATTATATTTCAAATATAATTTTTCCTCATTATATTTTCTTTTTATTACATTGTATTTTAAAATATATCATCCTAATGTCAGTTACTGAATTGATTTCATGACCTTAATGTAATATAAACAGGTATATCTGAACCATCTAACATGACCACTCTACATCTTCTTAAATGTGATTATTAATCTATCCTAATATTTAGTATCTTATCAGGAAGGAATTTCATCTTTTCCTTCCCCCTTCTGCAATTTTAAAGGCATTTAATGGAAATTTATTTTTAACCTTTTAATATGGGGTTTCCCTGGAGATAAATGACTATAAGTTGGAACAAGGGAGGATTATCTGGTACTGGTAATGTTCTCTTACTTTAGCTGGGTAATGGTTATATAGAAGCTATTCTTAGAAAATTTGTAAAAAAAGAGTTTTGGACTTTATGCATATATGTTATTTGTCAGTGGAAATTTGCTAAAAATATTTTTGGATGGTTTATAATTTATACAATGAAACCTTTGACTTGCATGAATTTTGAAGTTTCAAATAGCATTGCTAAACTTGTTTAAAATATAAAGCTTTTCTTTCTGGATACTAATTGATGCAATTACATTTAGGTTCATATATTTGTAGAATTGTGAAGATGGAAAGCACTAGAATCATTTATTTCAACTCCCAAATTACATAAAAAGCATAAAGGACTTATAAAAGATTACAGAGCTAATTAGTGGAAGAAATAGAATTAGAAACCAGTGCACTGAATAATATTCTCTTTTGATGTATTTAAAAATAACGTTTGGGTCATTCTGTATATTAATTTGCTTGGTAAAATAGCCGAAGAGTCTTTCCAAAGAGGATAAATAAAAGCTGAGAAAAGATACAAAGTCTCTAATGATTAGTTGATTATCTATAATGGCTTAATTGTTATACTCTTCATGGTCAGGAGGATTTTTGTTTTAGTATTGAACTTCCATGGTTATTTAAAATAGGTAAAGATATTATGTCAAGTTTTCATCGAAATTATGATGATATATAATATCTAAAGTTTAGGTGACTTTACCAATTGTTAGGCATACTCACTGAATAGAAATAAAGTACCTAGTAGTGAAAATACATTTTTATGTTCATATTAGTTACATATAAACAAATTTTAGGTACATTTTATTGATAAATTTACAGATTTAATTCTCTTTCTACTATTTCCTCTTCTATTCAAAGCCATGGTTTCTATAATAGGATTAGGAAAACTAAGACTGCCATAGAAACCAACATTCTTCTTTCACCTGGGACATATAGAGGTCACTATACCATTGTGACCTTTTATAGGCCTATATATATATAATATATAATATATAAAAATATAGATATTTATATATATAACTGGAATTTTTTCCAGCATTATATTATAAGAGATAAAATATTTAGTAAATTTCCAAAACCATTAAACATTTATACAAGAATAGCATATGCTGGTCTAAAAATAAGGGCTATTAATAAAAGCCTTTATGCAGGATTGCTGTCATCAAATCCATCTGTCCCTGTGAGGACTCAGCATGTTCATTTCTAGTGCCAAGAGAGCTGTCCCGTGTTGCAAGGACTTTGAATGACCTACCACCCATTAATACAATCATCTTTCTATATTCTTTCAGTTGAATGAATGTGGCCTAAAAGACAGAACACTGGTTTGTGAATCCAGTGATCTTTATTCCTGTCCCATTCAGCCCCAATAGCTTTTGGAGCTTCAATGTATCATTTAACCAGGTAATGCCTTGGTTGCCTTGTCCAGAAAATGGCACTAATTCCCCTTTAATTTAACCAATAAGTTGTTTGTGCAATTAATATAAGGTGTGTTATTTGGAAGCATTATATGACTATATATATTGGTTTTACCATGATTTCTACATAGGCTTTTTGAGATATGAGTATGGAGAGCATTAGTTAATTTCAGAAGGAAATTGGCTTTGTGGGAAAGATGATTTGTGAGTTCTTCATGGATATAAGCCAGTTAAGAATCTGGCACTCAAGTTTCATGCAGAAGTAGGAAGTGATTAAATGTTCTAAATGTCCATCAAAATGGTACTAATTGAAACATGTATATTACAGTCACAGAATGAAGCTATGAAAATGAATGAGGTAGTTTTGTGAGCTAATATGGAAAGAAGTATAGGAGTATGTCTAGGTTTAAAATTAGAAGAGTATAGAACAATGTGTACATTAAGCTTCTATTTATCATATTTAATGTATAATGTGTCTATATCAATGGTTGTTGATGCTTGGCAATTTGGAAATTATATATGATGTGTTCATGCAGAAAATTCCTTATGATCTATCTAGAGAAGATGTTGAATTCCTTTACCATTGTGTATTACAAATGAACATTCAATGAAATGACATGTTTTCTACTGTACTTTTTTCCTTTATTATTATGCCCTCTTTGTTATTGTTTCTTAATAATATTTTGAGGAATAAATTAATTTCAGGGGAGGGGGTTGAGAAGAGGGAACTTCAGTAGGGAGGGTGTTGGAAAGAACAGATCCTGTGGCTGGAGGAACTTCAGGAGAGAACAAGCAGAGAGATGTTTAATGATGACATCCTCAGAGTTGCATCCTGTTCTATACCATTTCTCTGCATGAACCTATATACTTCATAAAAAGTATATTTTATTGTGAGATAGCTTTGAAATAATTGTAATTTATTTTGGAAGCTGGAAGAAGAGCTCAATATTTTGTCAAATTTGGTAAGTGAGAACGGATGGAAAAGAGTCAGGTCACATAGACTGGGGTACAACAGGCATTTCCATGACTGCTGTGCTTAACTGTTAGAGCCTTATTATCACCGGTGAACACATCATGCTCTGTCATCAATAGAGATGTTGGTTACTGAGAAAAGGGTGAGCCCAAATTAGAAGCGCATGCAGGCTAGTGTACCAACTGAGGATGATTCCTCCTCTATGTCTATAACATGCAGCCTGTAATGTTTCAGATTTAAAGAATTATTTGCTATAATCTATCTATTCCAGTAAATTTTTCTCCATTTTCATTATGCAGAGATGGCACTCTACCAGTTTTTAAATATAATGCAAAATTTCTCATTCATTACTAAAACTTTTCCAACACTCCAAACAGAAAATCTGTAACTATTAAGCATTAACTCCCTATTCCCTACCCCTACCCTGGCCTCTGATATCCTATATTCTAGTTTTTGACTTGGATTCAGTTACCGGGGGTGGGGAGGCCCTCATGGGTGTGTGGGAGTGTTCGTTAAATAACACCTTTATTAAATGCTTCAGGCAGTAGGTATTCATACTTTCCCTAAACCTATACTTTCTATTTAGCACTTAAGCATTATATCATTATCATCAGCCTACCTCCCCTTCTCATCTGTTAGACTCGAACTTCTTGAGAAGAGGAAGTGCTATGTTATTCATCGGTGCTTGTCCATATCCAAGTCAACATCTATAACAGGGGTTCTTAACAAAAGGTCAGTGAGCTTGAAAGAAAAATAAAAAACATTATTCTTGTGGGGACATGTTGTTGCAGGTGTGATTTATTTATTAAATAATACACAGTATAGTGTGGACTTAGTAAGGGGTCCACGGTTTTCACCTGACTGGCAAAGGGGTCTGTGGAACAAAAGAGGTTAAGTAACCCTGAGCTAGAACATAGTAGGCATTCAGTAAATCATAAATGCCTGTATGAATGAATAAATGGCAAAGGAGAAAGCAGCAAAGGTAAGCCTGAAAGCTGGATTTAAATGATAGAAAAGCAATTAGATAATAAACATGATTTAACAGTTGGAAATAAAGGTCCCATTGAAATGAACCAAAGAGAAAAAAATAAGAAGCATGTACCAGGTAGGTATTATTAGATTTGCCAATTGTTATTGCTTAAGGGATTTGGTGTATGTAGATAATGGACAACAATACTTAAACTACCCATCTAGGTATATATCTATATATACTATACATTATTAAAGGTGGTTCCAAAGTCTTGCTTTTATTTTCAAAGGAACTTTGTAAACTCCTTGAACTTGGTGAATGTTTCTCATCTGGTACAACATTCCTATCGCTCCTAGCATGCAGCTGAATATAATATAAGCTCTTAGATCATAATTTTAAATTCAGAGCTGTGTCCATTTTTTTCCCAAGGAAGTCTTTTTGAAATTTTAATGTCATAGTATTATGACAATGACTTAAAAGTCAAAATAATATAATGAATTCCAATTTTACATCTTGTCTAGTTTTGGTAATGGCTTCCTGTCTTAGTTTTCCAGCTGCTGTGACAAATACAATCGGCTGGCTTAAACAATGGGATTCTTTTTTTTTTTTTTTTAATTTTCAGAGTTTATAACATGAGTTCCATTTCACTTTTTCTGAAATTAATTGCAAATAAGAATATGTTTTATGAGACTCCTCTCTGGATTCGACCAATCCTTGAAGATCATAGAACAAACACTTGGTGATTATAATTCTGGAGAAGTTACTTAACTTCTGAGGCTTTTTCTCCTCTAAAACATGTGTAAAATATTATTTTATCTATAAAATTAGTAAAGTGAAGTATTCATGAAAGTCCAGGTTCATTATAATTATGTAATATATAGACGCTTCTATTATATAAAACCTAAAATATATAATATACCTAATTATATTTTGCAAAGTAATCATTTTTTCAGTCATATTTTACAAACTATTCTGTATTTTGAATTTCTAGGAGCAGCAAAGTAATGTTTAAAAATACCAGATATTTCATATACACAAAAAATTTTTGAAATAACTCATGCTAAGTATCACCTTTGATTTCTCAACAGTTGAATGCTATGGGAAGTAGGAATTACACAAATGTGTCTGACTTCATCCTTGTGGGTTTGATAGGCTCTGAAGAGATCTGGCATTTTCTCTATGTTATTTCTCCTGATATACCTGATTACTTTGCTGGGGAAAATGATTCTGATTATTTGCTTGGATCTCCACACTCCCATGTATTTTTTCCTCAGTCACTTGTTATTCCTTGACTTTAGTTACTCAACAGTTATCACACCTAAAACTTTAGATAATTTACTGACTTCTACCAAATATATTTCATCCACAGGCTGCTTCACCCAGATGTACTTTTTTGTTTTCTTGGGTGCCACTGAATGTTTCCTTCTCTCTTCAATGTCCTATGACCACTATGTTGCTATCTGCAATCCCCTTCATTATCAGGTTGTTATGCCCACAAGACTATGCTGCACCCTCATCACTGGTTCCTAAATAATTGGCTTTACTGAGTCCCTGGTCAATGTTCTTTGCATAAACAGTTTGCATTTCTGCAAATCCAATGTAATCTATCACTTTTTCTATGACTTAACCCCAATTTTAGTCTTGTCCTGCACTGACACCCGTGACACTGAAATTTTGGTGTTAAACAATGGGAATCTATTGGCTCACAGTTTCAGAGGCGAAAAAGGCTTGCTTCCTTCCATGGTCAGTGGCATTCTGGCTGGCAATCCTTTTACTCTTTGGCCTTCCTGTCACATGGCTATGTTCTCTCCTTTCTCTTCTGTCTTCCATTGACTTCCCTCTTGTTACTCCCCTCCATAGTTTTCTCTTTATAAGTCTTCCAGTAATAGGATTAAGAATTATTCTGGCTCAATTGCCACATACTAACCAAAAATAACATCATTTAATGGTCCTATTTATAATGGGTCATACCTATAGGAAAATGATTAAGATTATATTTGTTTTCCTGGGGTCTATAACTCATTCTGCCATACTTCTGTATTTTAAGTTTGTCAGGCAGATCTTATTGACTTAATTCATATATGAAATATCATTTGAAAATATTTTCCTCTCTTTTTTCCATTTCTTTTTTCTTTTCCTGTTTTGAAACCTTTTGTAAGATTTGATTTATTAAAACTGTTTCTATTTATAAATATGAACTGAATGACCCTGAAATAGCAATGTTTACAACAGATTTTGTTTAAGATCCTTAAGGAAAAAGGCAATTGGAGAAATCAAATAAAAGTCAGACATTTTTAGTCCTCAGGGATATTTTGGTGACATGTGGAAGCCCAATTATTTCTTCCACTTTATAGACATGTTTCTCTATGAAGAAAATGGTGAGTTTTATTTTTCCTTTAAATCACACCAGTTATTAATTGTTGTAGAGTGATGAATACTTCAAAATTATGATACCACAAAACTCATTAAAAGAAACTTCTCTGTTGAGTTAATGTAAGAATTGAATTGGATTAATAATGAGAAAATTAAATATATTACATAATGGGATTCACTGTAATTGACCAATATATAAATTGTTGACACCTAACTGTCACATTTTCCCAAGATGCTATAAGGATGTCATACAAATGATTTATTTATATATTAACATAATATAGAAAGTGGGAAATTGCTTTAGATAAGGTAGTTATTTTTTGCGATATCAGAAAGTGAGGTAACAAAGAATGTTCTTTGAAAGTTATAATTTTTCTTAAAATAATTCAAAATCCCTTGACTTATTAATACTTTTTTGATATTTTTCCTGCAAATCTGTATTTCTAAGCTAATGGCTTATCTGCAAAAAATACAAAAAAGATAACATTCTGGTCAGTTTATTGGTTGGGTCTTTATGGAAGAATACAAAGGTCATGCCAAAATAAAAGGTCATGGGGATAATACCTATTTTAATTCCTGTTATACATGATATAGAAGGGTTGAAATAAACAATTATTAGTCTTGAATAAAGTTGAGAAAACTAATTAACTTAGCATTCCAATTTAATGAGAATAGGGAGGGGATGAGTTTCAAATGTAGTCTCAAATATGGTGATAGAAAGGATTCTATATGTTTGAAAACCTTGCTTCTTGTAGATAAAGGGCTGCTTTACTCATCTAAAATCCCAGGTAGAAATCTAGCTGCAGATTTAGGGAGAGGATACTTACTAACTGAAAAACAGATTCATTATTAGACCCTCATAGTCTTTAGATAATTTTTCCTACATTGGCCTCACTGCTGTAAATGAGTTTTTGGATATCTGTGATGATGGTGAGAGAAGAGTTAAGGGGGACTCTTGGAGAGTTATTTTATGAGGAGGATCATAAGTGCTGTTTTGGGCATGTTAATTTTGAGATATTTATTAGACATTTGATCATGGAGCTCAAGGAGAAAGTTAAATATATAATTCTTGAGCTCAGAAGAAAGGTATAGACTGCAGATGTAAAGTTGGAAGCCATTGATTGGTTTGAAAATCTATAAATGAATGAATTGAAATACTGTAAGAGGTATATAGGTATATAAAGGGAGAATCAAAAATGATGCCAGATGTGAATATTCTCACTGTCCTGATTTTGTGATAATCAGGGAAGGCTAAACATTTGTTATATTAGAAACTATGCATGTGTCCCCAGACCTAGTTTTCCTCCCTAGGCCTGGTTTTTGGAATGCTGGTGATAAACTAAGCCTGATTTATTATATGACCATCCTGTATGGGAAAAGATTGTAACTTTGGGTATCTTTGGTCAACCTTAAGAGATATAACAGGGGGACAGATGTGGCTTGGGTGGTTGGGTGTCTGTCTCCCATATGGAGGGACCTGGGTTCAATCCCTGTGACCTTCCAGTGAAAATTTTTAAAAAGGAAAATACAGAAGGTGCATGGGCCACTGGGCTCTGTGTGTGGGTGCGCCGTCAGGCCCCACGAGCAGGTGAGCCATCAGGCAGGCCCCATGAACTAAGGTGGCACAGGTGGTAGGATGCCTCTTTCCCACATCGGAGGTTCCGAGGATCAAATCCCAGTGAAGACAGGAGAAGGATGAGAAGAGAGGGCAGGAAATGGACACAGAGTCGCCCAGCGAATGGACACAGAAACAGCAAAAATGGGGGGGGGTGAGGGATGGCTAAAAGTAAATAAATAAATCCTTAAAAAAATGTATAGAGGGGGAAGACATGGACTATATTTGGTAGTAATACTTTGACGATGTTCTTTCATGATTTGTTAACAAATGTTTCACAACAATGTAGGGTGTTTGTGTGTGTGTGGGGGGAGGTGATGTGTGAGAGCCCTGTATGATATCATGTACGTTTGCTTTATAAGTTCGTGATGTTTACTGAACACTTAGAGTTTATGTATGTTCATGTAGGAATGTTATACTCCAATAAATTGTTTAAAAAAATAAACAATGCCAGGGAAAATTTTTTAAATGATGTAGATTGAAAAACTAAAAAAGAAGATAATTCAAATGGAATGAATTTGATCAAACAAATACATAAATTAAATACAATTTAAAAATTATATTTGAGTTCAATAGATTATCAATCATAGTCAAAATATCATCCTGTTTCATCTCTAGCTTTCAGACAGGGAAAGTATTTTTATTCACATCTTATATAAGGCAATCAAGATTTATAGATACAGTGACCTGTCCAATGCCATAAATGTGAAAAGTAAAAGGGCCTAAGGAAGCAAAAATCTTCCAAACTTGAGAATTTTGTTCCATTAACAATCCACAATAAATGAAAAGATGGGTTAACATTAGTAGTAGTATACATTTACTTATATACATTTAATTGGTTTGTGACTAATTCTAATATATGTAAATAAAGAATTAATAGATTTACAACATTCCCAGAACGTAGGTTTCATTGAATAGTCTGAAGGGAAAGAATAATAAAAGAGGCCCTTGGGTTACTGAAATGATTTTAGTACCATTTTCATGGAATATTATAATTCCTCTGGGCACTTGGGAGGAGTTTAATTTAGTCAGGGTTGCATCAAAAGGATATCTATACTATAGAACAGAAAACAAAGAATTTTAATATTAAAATGCATGATTAAAATGAATAGATATATATGGTGTAATGGGAAAGGAGATTTAGATGGCAATTCGAAAGTTAAATAATTACATGCATTAATGTAAAAAGGATTCACTGGAATTGTCCAATGCATATATTGTTGACACCTTACATTCACATTTCCCCAAGAAAGGCAAAATAGCTGTACAAAGATATGGTCATGGGAAAGAGCATGAAGCATTTGAAGGTAAAGTCAGTAAGAAGTGAGTTTAAGGAAGAAAGCCGTGGAAAATGAATTTGGTAATCTCCAATGAGGCCATATTGTGAAAATTCTTTGCATGTAATTTGATTCAATTCCTGTCATCAAGTTCAACTAAAGTAGTTGAAGATCCAAAATTCTAAGTATGCTTGATTATATGAACTTAATCAGATAAGGGCAAATTGTGTTACTCTGAACTAATCCTTGTAATCCCATCCCCCATTATCAATGATTAAAGTGATCCAGATTTTAAAGTGTAATGTAAAGGAAAATATGGTAGTGAGTTTCTTAGTTTCCTGTCTGCTATGACAAATGCTACACAGTGTGTTGACTGAACAACAGAAATTTATTGACTCATGGTTTCAGAGGCTAGAAGGCTTGTTTCCTCACAAGGTGTTACCTTCTTTCTCTTGTGGGTTCTGTTGACTTGTAGCTTTTGTCTCCTTCCTGTGGCTTTTTCTACAAGGACTCCAGTAAGAAGACTAAGACCTATCCTGATTCAGGTGGGCAAACCTTAACTAAAAATAACACCTTCCCCTTGTTTACAATGGGTTTACACCCACAGGAATGGGATTAACTTTAAGAACATGCTTTATTCTGGGGGGCATAATTTAAGTTATCACAGTAAGTTTCTTGGGAAACTTAAAAATATATATATTTGATAATAAGAGGAAGAGAGGCATAGAAAGTTACAGCATTTCCCTTCCTGCTCTTGGAGTTAGGACACGTTGTAGCAGTTACAATCCTCTAGTGACCCTGACAACAGTAACTCCAGCACTGTAGCAGTTTGGCAGTTTGACATAGTCATGTGAACTCCGAAAATAGATATTGGATTATGCTTGTAACCTGTTCTATTAATCTGGGCATGATTAAATTATGATTAGGGCATTGACTGGGCCACATAAGTAGGGCATTGAGACCCACCCCTTGGTGGATGGGGAATCAAATATAAAAGGCATGGCAAAAGACAGAGGTGGAGCAGTTTTTGAGTTGGAGTTCTCATGTTGGAATTTTGATGCTAGAGCCTGGGGAGGCAAGCAGACAGAGGAGCTTTGTCATGAGGAAGGAGAGAAGGCCCCGGGATAGAGAAGAACCATTAGACTGATAGTCTACAGCTGACCTTGTGGAGGAACCAGAGAAGCTGAGCCCAGAGAGAAATGAAGCCCCAGGAAGAGAGGAAACCAAAAAACCTGAACCTTCACAGACGTTGGCAGCCATCTCGCTCCAACACGTGACAATAGACTTTGGTGAGGGAAGTAACTTATGCGTAACTGTGGCCTTCTACCCCAAATAAATATCCTTTATAAAAACCAACCAATTTCTGGTATTTTGCATCAGCACCCCTTTGGCTGACTAATACAGACACACTGGGAGTGGCAGCATAGAAAAATGGAAAGTGCTAGGGTCTTCAATAAAATCACTGAAAACCCTGGAAATTATGCTCGTAATTTATGGCTACGTGATATTAGAGAGGAACCATTATTTCATAATTTAGCCAAGCTGTTTGTATTTGAAACATGGCTCTGACATTTAATTGCTGTGTAACCTTGGTTGAATTACCCAGTCACTCTGTGCGCTTGAGAGGAAAGAATTAACACAGCAGGTCTATTTTACTGAGTTTTTACTTATTTCAGTGGCCGTGGAGATGGCCTTCTGTGAAACTCTGAAAACTATACAACTGGAATTTTTACATAGTTACTTGGTAATGTTTTTATACACACCCAAAGCAGTGGGACAATATGAAACAGGCTGTAAGCATTTTTAAAGTAAAACATGAAAGTTAATTATGTGAACCTGGTGCCTGGTTTGGTGCTTGCACCATTGCTGGCTTAAGCTACATTTCCTTAGCAAAGAAATCTTACACATGTCCTTTCAGTTTTGCAGCTAGAGAGAGTGAAGTGTCCGTGTTTGCCCTATAAAGGGAGGACAAGAAATCTTGCTCTTCAGCTCTCTAGCCTTCACTTATATGTATCTTTGCCCTGTCTCTCCTGTACTATATCCTTTGCTAAGTATACTTTTATGCTGACACCTGTGAATCCTTCCAGTGAATCATTGAATTACTGGATGGTTGTAGAACTATAGAGACAGCTCTGGATTTTAATTTTGTGAAATAAAACTCATATTAGTATCTACCTCACAGATTTGTTTTGAAAATTAAAATTTTTAAAAACCCCTCTTTAAAAATAAATTTTACTGGGTAATCACTTACTTTAAATAAAAAAAAAAACACCCAGCTGTTTCAGGCTTCCTGTTAAAAATATTTGATAAAAGCTGAGCTTCTAGATGATTGGTCTAAAAGATGTCTGGCGATGGGGTCTGTGATGAATGATAAAGAAAGAAAAGGGACAGGGCTCCAAAGTATACTTACAAATAGTGAATTTAGATCAAAACTAGCATTTTTAGTTTAGTATTTTTATCAACAGTATATAAGTAGTTTCACTATGTGCTGTCTATCCATGAGAATATATCACTGCATTAGCATTGATAGAGCCTATGTTTGTGGCCTATAGCAGTTAGGCTGCAATATTGCACTGTTAATCATTTAATTAAAGAATAGGAAAAATGATATTCCATTCTAATGAAGTGAACAGGTTTATCTTATACCATGACTAAAAGTGTAACTATTGCATGAAAAGAGCTGACTCAATGAAATGCAAACACCATCTGTGCTGAGAAGACATATACCTGTTTGTAAGATTTTCTTCTCAATAGCCCCTTGTTTACAGTGTAAGTGAATTTTATATCGATATAAAGTGTGAGTTTACTGCTGCAGAAGTCTGCAACATGGGAAATAGACACATTGAAAAGCATAAGATTGATTGTCCTTGTAAAAAGCAGAAACACAGCGTGCACCAATGAATAAGTTGAAAAGTAAAGAGGGTTGGAGGCACATTTATATTCACCAGATGTTCAATCTTGCATTATATCTCCTGGGGATCATAGTCAAACTTAGTGTCCAAATATTTAAAAGATAAAAATAAAACAACTACAACAATATCAATAAGTAAAGATAAAAATGAGTATTAGGTTCTAAATTCCCTTATGATAATTTAAGCGTTATAATAATGATGAGTATCTGCATAGTGTTTTATTTGCAGTGTATTTTTACATTCTGTAATTCATTTATGAGAGGTTGTCTCCCAGGTTCTCAATTGTTAAAATTTCATTAAGTACTATTATTCATATGCGCATTAAATTAATATCCTCTGCCATGGTCTATTCTAGTCATTAGTGAAACATATGTGCACTAAAAGAGGTCCTACTTTAACATGTGGTCAAATCTGAAACAAATCCAGGAATTTGCTGTCTCTTTTCTAATTCTTTTCAACATATGGTTACTGATAATTATTTTTTTTAAGTTCAACATGCAGAGTATATACAGAATAAACTAATTCTCTTTGACGAAAACATCTAGAGAGAGCTAACTGCTTCCAGTCTTAGGTGGCGGTGAGAGAACTATTTGTTGTTTGTATACCTCCTGGTAACTTGGTTTACCAGTGAGTTTGGCCATGCCACAGTGAAAGTACTGAATTGTACCTGCAGCCAGTTAGCATGGTCAGTAAGAAACATGGAAAATTAGAGGTTAAGTGTATGTGAAATATGTGCAGGAAATAGACTGAGAGTTGCCTGATTGTTCTTGCTATAACGATTTTTTAATGCTTTATGTGGAGCAAATCTACTGGTAATTAGTTAGTTGTTTGAAAACACTTCTCTTTTCTAATAATCCTTTTTTGCAGAAATTCTCTCAAAAACAGGAAAGCCATGTTTAATGTAAATTTAAATACTGAATTCAAGAAGTTTGATGATGAACATCTAATTTGCATTTATTGATGTTACCATTCTCTACAGACATAGGTGATGTCATTGATTCATGAGAACCAGATGTCATAGACCTTCCTTAGTTACATCATCATCAGCATTTTCATTTTAAGAAGACTATTTACTGCATGCAGTTGTAGAAGTTTCAATTATATATCACTCTGTGAAGCATCACTTTTCATTTAGAACAAATGGCTTTTCTTCTAAATCAATTTCACTCCTTTTTTATTCCACATTTTCTTATATGCAGAGAAAAACTGTTAACGTTTGGCTCCATTAGTATAGGAACTTCTCATCCAGTTGAATGATGCCAGTTTTATATAAGTGCCTTATAGATTTCAAAAATGAAATCGTTTCTTTGAATAATTCATTTTTCCTGCTGTGGTATAGGCTAGAGGAAAGAATAATCTACTGTATACAAATGGGAAGAAAAAAGGGGTAGGACAATGCAGTGATAAATATTCCAAGATAGACCTCTCCACACTGAGAAGGGTCTTAATCTCTCCATCTCACTAATTCCTTTCCTTTAGCCTGCCATCTCAACAACTACTCTATCCTCTTTGTGTCTGTAACGGTTTGATAGTTTTGTTTAATTGTGAATTCCAAAAATATAAATTGGATTATGCTTGTAAACTCATCTGTTCATCTGGGCATGATTGGTTTATGACTAGCGGTTGACTGGGCTGCAGTGAGCAGGGCGTTGAGCCCCACCCCTCGGTGGGTGTGGTCTCAAGTTTAAAAAGCAAGACAGAGATTTGGAGAAGGAGATTTGAGAAGCAGTTCTGATGTCGGAGTGAACCGTTCTCCCAATAGTCTACAGCTGGCCTTGTGGAGAGACGCAACGCAAAGAGAGCCTCAAGGTCTACAGCTGAACTTGTGGAGGAGACAGAAGCTAAGCCCGGAGAGAAACACAGCCCCGGGAACAGAGGAACCCAGAAGCCTGAACACTGCAGACATCGGCAGCCATCTTGCTCTAACACGTGGACTTTGGTGAGGGAAGAACTTTAAGCTTTGTGGCCTGGTAACTGTAAGCTTCTACCCCAAATAAATACCCTTTATAAAGACTGACCAATTTTTGGTATATTTCAAAAGGCACACCTGTGGCTGACCAAAACAGCATCTCTCTCTATTTTCTCCACTTACGACTTTTACTGCCTTTTGTGTATGTTATTACAAAATCATCCTAAATACTCAGTGCCTGGAAATTCTATGAACAGGATGGCAAGTAAACATGAAGTCAATACTTAAAACTGTGCCTGACCCATAATAGGTGCTGAGTAAATATTTGTTACTTGAATAAAATAAAAAGAATATTATGGAAAATTGGAATCAAGAAAGATATGCAATAAAGATGAAACAACTTAGAAAAATAGAAAAATGCAGTCATTGATTTGAGAGGTTAAAGTGTAAATCAATGGAGGATAATTTACACAAAGTTGATGTGCATGCAACTCTTTAGGAGCACAATAATTGTAAATGAGGGTTTACATGAAACATTTTGAGAACTAGGGCCAATCTCCATATTATTAAACCAGAAATATTGCTCATTTAAATAATAATTTGCTTCCTAGAGCATCCATTTTCCTTCAGACATAGTTCAATTGTTCATTCTTCCTCACTCTGAGAGTGCTCCTGCTGAAGCTAGGAAAACAGTCTCCTGACACAGTTCCTAAAGTTTTGACAATCCTTTACCAAGTACTAAATCTTACCTCTTATCGTCTATGTTCTAATTAGCAATCCATTATCACTACATATGGCTTTTAATCTTTACAGCCATGCATTATGTTTACTCTTTCATTGTTAAAACTGTTAGCAATGTAAGCTCTTTGGAGAGAAGCAATTCCTTTAAGTGAACAGGCACATACTTGCTCTCTGCAATCTCACTCCATAAATTCTAATTCCCTTAGCTTCCCTTCATGTCTTTGGAACTTACAGCAACATAAAAATCACAATCACAGTATCTACTGCTAAGAATGAATAGAGTTGCCAATTTTTCTTCATCACAAAAGAAAGGGTGCACACTTCTATTAACTGATCTGAAACTATCTGGGGATCATCATTTCCATAAAGTTTTTCCTGACCCCCTACCTGATAAGTGATATCTCCCTCCGAACTCCCATATCCTCATTTTTCTTCCTGTCATGAATAAACTTGTTTGTGTCTATGTTTTATATTTTGAGTCTCTATCCAATAATTTTAATGCAGTTTAGATTTTATATAAGAAGTGCCTTTATTTTTAAATGCAATTGAAAAATACATGCCTTTTGGGCTGAAACAAGTTTCGGTATATTTTTGTTCCTCTCTCACAACACCTACTAAAATAATGTTTACATATTATCTACCATGAAATCTTTATTGAAATATATAAATAAATGGGTGAATCTGCAGTTAAGAAAGACTTCTCTGACAACATCTGTAATCCCTAATAGTTACATCCTATTATACCTTTTTTGTGGGTATATTTATTCTTTAATTTATCAAAGGGGCCGGCTCGATAGCCCAGTGGATAGGGCACCGGCATACCACATGGGAGGCCCCGGGTTCGGTTCCCGGGGACCTCTCCTAGCGGGCAGACCGCCTTGAGAATGGCAAGCCGCCATGGGCGGGCCAGAGCCACCGTGGGCAGGGCAAAAAGCTGCCACAGACAGGGCAAAAGCCACCACGGGCAGAGCAGGTCGCCCGCAAATGGAGCGCAGCCAACCACCCGCGAACTGAAAGCCGGCCGTGACTAAAAGCAGAAGCCGCCCACAAGCGGGGAAAGCCGCGCCTGCGCAGTGACCAGTCTCGGCACATCGCCGCAACGGGGGGGAAGGGGAGATATGTAATAAAATAAATAAATCTTTAAAAACAAAACAAAACAAAATAAAACAAAACAAAACAAAACATAATTTATCAAAGTACTAGATGGCTACTATGTGCCAATTCTGCTGGCATTTTTACTTAAGACAATAAAGTATGGTACTTTATTGGCACTATGAATTATTTCTAGTATAGTCACAGCACTTCCTGGTGCCTTTTAAGGAGTATCATTGAGGTAGGAAATATTATGTTCAAGGTAGAAACAGATTGTTTCTTGTATTCTTTCTGCCTGGGGGGGATGTGAAGCCCTTGTGTGGCATTCCTGCAGGTTGGTTTACAAACACCAGTTACAAACTTCCTAGTTTCTCTTTTTCATTTTTTTTTTCTACTTGGAAGCTGGTAAATTAAGTGCACTATTTCTCAGCTTAGTTTTTAATCCAAGTTTGGACATATGACACAATTTATATTGTTTATACAAAAATCAGTGTTATGTTCTGAAGAAAGTTTTCTTTCCCCCCCAAAAAACATACAGCTGTAGCTGAAGTTATCATTTTAACTCTCCAATTTTCCCCTTTGAAATGGTATATAAAGAATGGAACTACAAGAGCATCTTGTGACCATGAGGTCACAACAAACAGTCTTTAGATGCAACTAAAACAATAGTGAGACTTGGTCTCTGATGGCGTCGTTGAACAGTGTTCCAATAGCAGCAACTGCCTCCTCTAGCTTCTTGTTGGTGAGGTAAATAAAATCCTGTATATTTAAGTCATGACATTAGGTTTTCTATTACTTGCAGCAGAACAAATTTCTGATTGTTTCATGGTACAATTGTGTATAACTTTCTTTTTTTTTTTTTTGGTCTTTTTAACTATTTCACATAACTTTGTACAATTGTGGGGAAATCACTGATTAATTTCTTCAAAACAATTTTGTTTTGAGAGATTTTAAAATTTATATAGGAAAATCAAGTTTGATATTGTTAATTTATTAGAAACAATTTGAGTCAGGTATCTGTTATAGGCTTTATTCCATAAGTGAGCTATATATCCCTAATTCAAAATATTTAATGGGCAAAAGAATTTTTTCTCCTTAGGAGTAGAACACTTCTTATTGAAAAGTGGCAAGAGGTGCAAATAAGTGTGACTGGCAATATATTTTCTTCTCCCATAAGCCAAGATTTGTGGAACTAGGAGCCAATATTTCTTCCATGCTGAGAAATTGACACTGGGTAGCTAGCAAGAGCTGAGCACATTCATACAGAATAAAAATGCTGTGCCACCGAATAAAACCTTAGCAGAAAAAAGTGTGCAACAGACCCAGGGTCTTTCAATACTTGTAGACTTATAAGGGAGAAAGGTGTGAAAAGTATTTTTGCTAGAAGAAAAGGGAAAAGCAGAAAGATTATATTGTTATCAAAGAATGGTAATTGGAATAATGAAAAGGGACCAGGATATACCTTGCTATTTGTTTAATTTGAACCAGGGTCTATATTTAATGATTTAAAAGTATACTAAACATGTTAGAAATTTGAAGAGGAAATGCTCTTGATGGTAAACAAGTTAGTTCAATTAAAAATTCTGTTTAAGTAGAAACTAATAAATATCCATGTCTTAAATATTTTAAATGTAAAATATAAAAACACCGGCAAACCATATCATGTAGATATAGGTATTTTCTCAATCTTTTAAATTAATAAATTTTATAGTTTTCTCATTCATACTTAATTGGATAACAGTGTTTTTAGCAAAGTATTATTATTAAATCTTATAAATCATCCTTGTTTTTGTTGAAATAAGAACACTATTCTGTACTCATATTTATCAGTTTTTGTTACTTAGTTAAATTGCATGGTTACAATAATAAGTGTAACCAACATAAATAATTTGGTATGAGACAGTTATCATTCTTAAATGCATGGAAATATTAGAGGGTGGCCTATTAGTAGGGTAATTTTATAAGGCATTGTCCAGACTTGCACAATTTTTAGAATGAAAAGGAATGTTAATTGGATGGGGTACTAGGAGCAGGTAAAAGTGTTGCTGTGTCGGGCAAATCTAGAGGTAGGTTCACACTATTAGCTCTGAATATTCAGTGTACAGTGAACATCCATTAAGCTGTTACAGGAAAAAAAGACCCATTAGGAGATGCACATATTAAAAGCACTTTATTGTCAGGTGTTATTTATTTTCATCTTCATAGAAAAAGTTTTAATAGATGATATAATGGGCTACATTTATGTCTAATGTATATTTTGTTATTTGAATTACACTATTCCTTTCACTAGTGAAATTGACCTGAGATAAAGAACATATAAAGGATAGAATCAAATACACACCTGTAAAATGCTAGGATATCCTCTGAAGACATTTCCATACCTTCATTCACGGTAGAGTTTACTTATTTTGATAATGCTAATGTGCCTGAGATGTTTTGTAATACTCCCTTGCATGAAAACTCATTAGCCTCATTTTATCTAGAAGGGTCTTGCTCCATAACACCATCTTTCTGAAAGGCCAGCATAGCCATGTACCTGAAGACTTTCTATAATTAATTAAATAGATTATATATCTATGCCAAATTTCCTAGAATCCATCCAGAAGCTACAAAATAATTTTGTCTGTAACTGAAGAGAAGAACCTCTTTTGCCACTGACACAAATCAATTTTCCTTGTTTGTCATTTCCATCTACTTCAAATATCCTCATTTCAATATTTCACTATTGTAGCTGTTCAGGTTGATGTGTTATAAAATGTAAATTGCACTGTAACAGATACTGCTTTTATGTTTTTTCTTGTCACTGGCTGGAATAGTGAATGAGCATGAAATACATGGAAAATGAAGTAGAAATTCATAGAATAAGAGGGAAAAAAGCAAATTTTTTACTAATTCCATCTCCCAAGAAGAGTGGGATTTTCAACTTAAGGTCTACTTGAGTCTTCTCTTTGTGACAGTGTAGAGACAAATATATATATAATTTTGGAAATGCATGATTCCAGGCTCTCCTTTATACCTTCTGTATACCTGTGACAATATTTCAGGGTAATTATTTTCTTTACAGTTCAATGAGAATTCTAAAACAAAGGAGGCCTCTCTGTTTCAATGACTTAACATTTTTCAATAGTTTGCTATAAGATTTACATTAGAATGTTCAAGAGGCATTTCAAATTTTGTGTAAATTTTGTTTAATTACCTAGACTCCTTCTTTGTTGTTGAACTATTGCCCTAGACATGATGAAGCTAGGAAAAGCAGACTCTGAATGCAAGTCCAAAAAGAGTAGTTTTATCCCAACTTTGTATTTTAAAAAAATTAAATATGAATCCTTTGCCTAAATTCACCAATTATTTACATAACCATCTTTCTCTCTATCCCCTCTCTCTCACGCACACACACCACAACACACACACACACACACAAAGACACACTCATGCTGAACCATGTGACTTTTAGTTGTAGATATTAGGACACATCCCCTAAATAACTCAATGCATATCTCTAAAGAACAATGACAGTCTCATAACCACAATATGATTATCGCTTCTAGAAATTTAATCATGTTCCACTATTAGTACTTAATACATAGTTCAGATTCAAATTTCTAGAAATTATACCAGGATCCAAACAAGGATCATGTATTGCATTAGTCCTGTCTCTTTTGTCTCCTTTATTTATTCCAGACAGTTCCTCAGTTTTTTTTTTTAATTTTCATAACATTCATATGTTGAAAAGTCAGGGCTAGTTGCTTTCCAGATGAATCTCAGGGCTTATATGATTATTTCTTCATTATCACATTTAGGTTAAACCATTTTTTAACAGATACTGCATAAATGATGTTGTGTTTTAGTACACCATGTCAGAAGCATATGCTGTTTATTTTTTCCACAACTAGAAATTGGATTTCCTCAAACACAGATCTATTAACCTGTTTGCTCAGATGTATACTACACAAAAATAGTTTTCTTTTTATTACTCAAATGTTAGTACCAAAGACAAAGCTAATTAAATATCAACTTTTAAAAAATATTCCTATTGCCCTTAGAATATATCTGACTGAGGGTCTCCAGAGTATCATATTTAAAAGATACTTGGTTTGTTTTTCCTTCTTTCATAATGTTATCAATATTATATATATTTATATTTCTTGCTTTTCCAATTGTATTAAATGTTAGGATTTTTCCATTCTTGTTTCTTAACTTTCTTTTCTAAATATAAAAAATTAACAAAATTCAGAAGACAGAACTATATAAAAAGGTGTCCTCAGAGGAACTCTACACCCTTCACTGTCCATTCACCCTATTATCACCTACCATTTTGTTAGTAACTAATTTCATTTATTTTTGGTTTATTCCTTCTATGTTTTTTTTTCACAAATGTCCTCTTTTATTCTTAAGCATTCTTTATAAACAGTAATAATAATAATAATATTTCTCTGGTGTCAGATCCTGAAAGGATAACCGTAAAAAAGTGATTGGAGGTATGGCTAGATATGTTAAAGTTAAGAAGGTGACACATTTTAAATAGTTTGAACAGGTGTTTCATGAATCTGATATTGAATCTCATCATCTCTCATAAATCACTCAACACAGGCCTAATGATAATATTTTATACAAAGTAAATTGTAGCCTTCAGTTCTTAGCTAAATAATTTAGCAGCAAAATAACTTTCAGCTGACACTTGCAGAAACCTGAACTGATGCAAGCATTGTTAATTTTTTGTTTTGGATTCAATCATCTGGACAATTACAAATTCCCCCCATACCTTTATTTTGTGCACTTGGATTCAACAGATAGCTATATAGCTTCTATGTCCCAGGGTGGGACTAATATTTCTACATTATATTTGTCATTTAATCTTTGCAAATTTTCCTACATTTTTCCTATTTTACAACTAATATTTTACAACTAAGTAACTAATACCTCGTTACTTACTGCTATCAGATTTTCATGGCATATTCTTCCAGTTTGTTTCTCACACTCCAGCCAGTAGTCCCTGTCCGTCCAATCAGACCAATCCTGGCCAAAACACCCCTCCCAAAATAACTGTATTGCTGAGCTCAGATGAACTGAGAAGGAACAAGATAAATTTTCTTACAGTTTTCCTTTGAAATCATGGGTCTTAATTCTATTTCCTCTATGACCTCGGCTTAGATGAAACTCTTTCATTTTGAATTCACCCACAGACACTTTAGCTGTGTTGAAGAACCCCCCAGAGTTCAAGATCGCTATGGCAGAAGGCAGGGCCTTTCAACCTCTGTGGGCTTCATTACAGAATGTCCTTGCCTTGCTCCCTCAGACCAGACTGTGGAGAATTGACTCTAAAATGGAGAGTTCCTGGAACCTCAGTCTTGGTCACACTTTCTGACCTCCTGAAAAGCCCTGTCTTGATTAAAAGCATATTATTTCCTTGTTAGTATAGACTTAT
>PVKH010004298.1:0-23598 GCA_004027955.1 Chaetophractus vellerosus
CTTGGGCTAGAAGAAAATGCAGAAGAGGACTCCCCCCTGTGCCTAGAGTTCCCTCACTGACATGCTGTAGGATCTCTCTCTGGGTTCCCTGACTTCTTACTGTGGGGTGGTGCTTAGTTGTCATACACATAGAGGCAAATTCTCTATCCACATTGCAGGTGGTTTCATTTTTAATATGTTCAAAAGGGAGAGGGTAAGAGGGATGAAGAAATTTGGATACCCTCCTGTATTAGTCAGCCAAAGGGGTGCTGATGCAAAATACCAGAAATCGGTTGGTCTTTATAAAGGGTATTTATTTGGAGTAGAAGTCCACAGTTACCAGGCCATAAAGCATAAGTTTCTTTCCTCACCAAAGTCCATTGCCACGTGTCGGAGCAAGACAGCTGCCGACATTTGCCAGGGTTCAGGCTTCTTGGGTTTCTCTCTTCCCCAGGCTGAGTTTCTCTCTGGGCTTAGCTCCTCTGTTTCCTCTACAAGGCCAGCTGTAAACTCTCAGGCAAATAGCTTGTCTCTATCCCGGGGCCTTCTCTCCTTCCTCATGACCAAGCTCTCTTACTTCCCAGGGCTCCAGCTCAAGACTCCAACATCAAAACTTCTCCAACTCTGTCCTGTGCCTGTCTTTTATCTTGGAGATCCTACTCACCAAGGGTGGGGCTCAACACCCTATAGACGTTGCCCAGTCAATGCCCTAATCATAACTTAATCATGCCCAGATTAACAGACCAGTTTACAAGCATAGTCCAATAAATATTTTTGGAATTCATAACTACATCAAACTGCCAAACTGCTACACCCTCTTTCAAGACATTAGCCTATCTTGCAATGTTATTACTGTCCTGTACCACCTATTTTGCATTTGAGAAACTACTGTCATTATTTTTGTTGTTTTCATTTATCTTTGCTTTCATGTCATCCCCTCCCTTCTAGGCTGCTAGGCTCTAACTTGGGTTAATAGACTCAGAAACACAAAATATTGTTTTCAAAGTATATCCATATTACATTTATATTGGAATAATATTTTGAAAATTATTGTCCACAATCAAGTATCGAATAATTGAACACCAAATACCATGTTACAAATTTTATATGCATTTTAATCTCCCATGAAGTGGATATTATTGGTTTACAGGGGCAGAAAGTGAGGCATAGAGAGTTTAAATAATTTTCTCTGACTTTACTCCTCTTAAATTGCTGCTTTGTGATTTAGACCCAGGCAAGTGTTTTTCAAAAGGCATGAGTTTTTCAGTACACTTTTTTGCTCACTGATATCTTTGTCCTAACTCCACAAGAGAGATCTCAGGAGTGTTTGATGTATAGTCAACAAAACATATGTTCATGATCAAGAATCTTGGATTTCAATTCAAATGCTACCATTTTTTTCACTTCTCTGTCCATAGTGTGGGAATGAGAAACAGCAAACAAGCTCTTATTATCCCAATTCTGTCATTTACTAGCTGTGTTGGCAAGCTGTGCTGGACAAACTCGTCTTGTTTCTAAGTCTCCAAATTCTCACTTGACCAAGAGAGGATAAGACAACAAAATAGGGTGGCTGTGAGAGATAAATATGTTAAAGCATTACAAAGGGACTAGCACAAGCCTTGACACAAAACAAGCACCTAATAATAGGTATAGTTACCTCAACTATCTTAATTTTTATAATTTTTATACTTTGCAAAGCATGCTATATGTTCTTTATGGACTACTAGGTTATTCAATAATATATGGGCTTTTGTGCCAATCTGTTGGCATAAATGAAATAAAAGCAGAAGAAATAAATGAGAAAGCAACTCTTCTTTCTTACTCTCATTTCTCTAAGAAGTTGGCCAAACATTTCTTAATTGTGGAAAAGAAACAACAATTATTTCATATTGGAATCACTACCTGAATACACGCATCATCTGGGATTCTGTATCTATGTTTTAATAACAGTAATCCATATATTCTTTCTCAAGTAGCTGAGAGCTCAGAGAAGATGATACACGGTTCAGTCAGAAGCCACCCTCTGAGTTAAGCAACTGACCTCACAGTCTAGGGCACTGAGCCAGGAACCCTGGGCCAAGAATGCCACTTTCCATCTGTTGTACTATCCCAAGATAAATGACCCTCAAACCCCAAGGGAGTCATTGAGATTCAGGAAGGAGCCCTCACCTTTCACAGTACAGACTCACTTGAGAGATGCTTTGCATAAGACTGAAGAAGAAAAAAATCTGAGATCTAGTTAACTAAATGCATTGAGGTCATTTCCACCATACCCTGATGGAGCTCAGAAACAGAAAGTGTCAGGAAGGCTATAATTAGGAGATACAGTTAAAAATTTAACAGCACTCCAGATTTCAACTACAACTATTGTCATTTTAACCAATCACATATTTCTTCCCCTTTGCACTTTTTGGGGCCTATATTCATCCCTTCTCCTTTCAATTATTTCAGAAATATATGTGAGGCAAAAATGAAAATGAAGAAAAGAAGAATGAGTTTTGAGTTGATATTTGGGAGGAGCCAGATAGTTTCTGGGGAAACAGGTTTAGTTCTGTCTCCATCTTTCCTTTTACCGTAATTCCTTCTAGACCTCTCTGACTGAGAAGTATGGGGGGCTGTCTGGTTCTTAGGTGAATGATCTTTGGGAGTGCACTGAGAGCTGCCACCTATCCTTGTGCATCCTTATAAATGGAAGGCAGACTTGGTAACTTATAGTGATGCACAATAAATTCTCCTGATGATATCATGCTTAAATTATCCCCCACCCCTACTTCTTATGTCTATGACCAACTGAAAAAATAATTCTGTGCCTATATTTAAAAGCCATAGGAACTAAATTATTTGAAATACTGCCTTTATCAATTACATGAGTTAAATGAAAAGTGCTTAGAACAGTGCCTGCCTCATAATTAATGATATATATTAATCATTATTGCTAATATATCTTAGTATGTAGTAATTACAAAAACATACTAAGAAGTATTCACTATTATTATTACAAAAAGAGTCTCAAGGTACTTTTGGGTAATATTTTGGTGTTTATATGAATTTCTTTCTAATTATGTAACTTTGGGAAAGTCTTGGGGGTTACTTCAATGGTTTGGTTCTCATCCAGAGGTGATTTTGCCTACCACAGGACATTAGGACAGTTGGATGTGTCTGGATACATTTTCGATTGTCACAACTGCGGGTCATTAGTGGTGGCAGTGGTGGTGTGGGGGTTGGTTCTATTGACATCTGGTGGGTAGAGGCCAAGGATGCTGCTAAATATCCTTCATTGCACAGGACAGCTCCCCTAAACAAAGAATGGGATTGGATGTTAAATGTCAATAGTTCTGAGATTGAGGAATCCTGGAGAAAATAAAATCAAACAGATTTCCTTAATATAGTTCTTCTCAGATCCATTAATATGCAATTGGCTTTGGGAAAGGTCAAAAGTAAACTTTACTGTGCAATAATTTCCAAATATATGTGTTTGTTAACATTTGAGTTCTAAGATGCACCTTTCTGTATTCACTGCCCTTGAAGACCCAAGTCTATGAAATCTAGCCATAATTTATTGCCTTAAATATTTTTCTTCTAATCTTTGAAAATTGAGGCTAATATGTATTAAATTTTAATTTTCCTTAGTATTATTTTCAAAGCCTATAAACTAGTTTCCATGGGGAAAAGGCCAACAATTTGCTTTGAAAGAGAAACATTTGCTTAGTAAAGATGGACTATCTAAAAACAGCTTTGCTAAAAACAGTATCATGCTTTAAATGACACAATTGAACAAGACATAATTAAGGATAACTATTTCCTTCCTCTAGCACGTTGGCACAGAGGTGAAAAGGGGTGATTTCATCACTTTTATGTGGAATTTTTTTTTCTCAGTGTGTCTATTAAGTAGGTTGTACTTACATAAAATGGTATCGTGAAATAGACAAACCAAAACTTGTAGTCTGTAAATCCAGTTTGCAAAGTAGTTGTTTCATGATCAAAGATGTTTGCAAGAATGAAATTACTGTTGCTGAAGTCCGTATTTCTTCTTTGAAGGTCGTATTTGATTTTAGGTCCATAAAGAATGGAAAGAAAGCATTTTAAAATGGATCTCTACACAAAATTCAAGAGTAGTAAATTTCCCCAGGCCCGATTGAATGGTCTATAATGTTATATTTTCAATTCTGTTTGGTATCCATTTATGAGCACTACACTGTACCATGTTAGGTGCTAAAAGGAATACAGAATTCAGGAAGCTAGCAAAGTAATGCAAGGGACACGCATAATTAGTTGCTACCATATTTGCATAAAGAAAGGGCTAAGTATGATGAGAGGAGTGAATGATTCCTTTGGAGTATGGGAAAGGATCGCAGAGAAAACACCATCTGAATTGGCTCTTGATTATGATTGGAACTTAGAGAAGACCCGAGAGCGGTAGACCAGTGAAGACACGCCATGAGGAAAGGCCTGTGGTTGTGAAACTCTTTGTAATGTCTCCTCACCTGGAATGCATGAGAAGAGCAGGGCCTGTGCCTCGCCCTAGAAATAAGGCTGAGACCACACTACGGAGGGTCCTCAAGGTCATCCTAAAGAAGGAGCACTATCTCAGGCTTTTGTGTATGTAATTCATTTCTTGTTATTTCTTCTGTTCATCATGATCATTGCTACCATTTATGATGAGAGAAGGTGACCTAGGGAGAAGTTAATAGCTCAGTCACATATCTAATTTAAAAACAGAGCTTGACTCCCTAACTACTGGCTTCATCTCTTCCCTTCACCTGTCTTTTTTTGTTTCTTCAATAATTTAGTGATAACTGGGTTTATAAAAAATACTCCACTTTTATAATTGGTTCCTGGCTTGTTTTGCGTACAGGATTTTTAATTATACACACACGTAAATTGCTCTTACTAAAAATAAAAGTAATAAATGCAAATCAGGCAGCCTTTAATATCAGGGAAATGTTTCCCTTATGCATGTGATGAATGGCTTTAAGTAACAATCCAAGTAATCGCTGAAACATAGATTGTCTGGGCATAATGAACAGCTTTGTTTTTATAATTCTCTATTAGGGAGCACAGTGCGATACCCAGTATTGAAAATGGATTGTATAAGCAAATGGAAAGAAATTACAACTTGAAAATAGTATATTAAAAAAAGAAACTTGTCTCACACTTTATTATTAATAACAGATAGTTTCATTATAATTAAAAGGAAAAATTAGGCTCACTGTGTTGACCTGTTTCTGTCACAGTAATACTCTGCATTGCCTCGGTCTAAGTGAAAGTCTGAGCATTAGAGCATCTTAAACTTTCTAATCAGAGAATATAATGTTCTCTCTGGGTTATAATTTTTGTTTTCAGTGTGAAACATTTACACAGCTGTCTACCTGCTTTCTTTTTCTGATTCATTTTAATTTAGTAACAAGAAGGATGGAAGAGGCACATACCAACAAGTCCATAAGTCATTCTTAGCAACTTAATAAGCCACAGTGTTTTATTATTTTAAGAATAAGATTTTTCTAATAAATTAATAATGTATATTTTATAATATAAAGTCATCTTAATTCAATAATTTCAAATGTATTTATGAAGATGTATAAATACGTTGATAGGGTGATTCAAAAGATTTCAATATTCTTTTTTCTGGAAAAGCCATTGGACTATACATCATGTGTCATGAGTAAATAGAACAGTTTAATAACTGGCTCTGGGCCCCGTAAATTATATGTAAACATCTCCTAACTCGGTCAAATACATTAATTGAAGCCACCACAAGGAGAAGAGATTGAGGAATACTTCTTCTCTCATCTATTGGATACAAACATTGTTTTCTGACAAAGAAAGCAGGTATGACATTTCTAAAACCATCAAATAAGCACACATTATAAATTACCCACCTGTGTATCTGAAAAATAACCCATCCTAGATTGGAACTGTTTTAACTTTAAAGATGAGAACTGTACAATAAGCTCACAAAGAGCTGTGTGAGGGTTTAAACTAGAGAGATACTTTGAATTAATTCCAAAAATTAATAAATAACATAGAAGAAATGTTGCAGAAGTCATAATTTCCTTTTCTCCAATGACAATTTTAAAATTACAGGAGTACCCAAATTTGTGAAGTCCCTTTTCTCTGATTCTGTCATTCACACAGTTCTCTATTGCTAACATTTAACTCTCATTTTGCCATATTTTTCTTTTATTTTAACATGACCAGAAATCACAAAAGTTTGTAACATTTTGAATGGAGAGTAACATTAGAATAAATTTTACTTTTCTATGAAAGCATTTCCAGAAAATGATTTTAATTGAAATATTAAAATTATTTGTTCCAAATTCAGTGACTTTTGACAGAAGAATCATTCTGATATATTCTACAAGGAAAAAAAAATTATGCTCTTTAAAATCGTTAACTTGTTAAGGTAATATGATTTCTCATATTTTCAAACTTCAGTTCGATTTTAAATAAATGACCACAGAAAATAGTCCCTGATCTTTAAAAATGTGATTGCAGAAAATCTCACCATCACATTAAGTTTAAAATGGTATCATTAATAATATTTCATAATAAATATGTTACCTTCTTCAAATGTTTTTTACTGTTTGGAATCATAGCTAAAAGTTTAAAATCACATTTGCTATATTATATAATTTCAATGTGGACTTCTGAGGTTAAAAAAAACCTGTCTATGGAAAAGGAGTTTCACCTTCTTTGACCTGCTGGAGTGAGAGCACTGAGCATGAACAGTCTTTGGGAAAGGCAGTAAAACTATTACTCTCTCTCTCTCTCTCTCTTCAGCTTTTCCAGGGGCAAAGAAAGGCCCAGGCAAAATACAGGGGGTCATGCATGACAAGCAACTGCAAACCACTGTGAAAGGGAGTCTTTGGTATCTGAGATGATGGAATTAGATAAAGACAAAAGGATGCAGGGGGGTTGGTCAGGGGACCAGAGCTTCTTTCAGTAAGACAGTCCTTCCTATTCATGTCTGAAGTAAATGCTCCTGTGAGAATAAGGAGCAAATCAATATTTTTATGTTCAATATTCAACTCAGGGTCAGAAAAAGCCTCTTATTTCTGGCGTATTAGTCACAGATGTTAGAATCATTATTACTCAAACAAAGTCTTCTAGAGGAATTTTGTGCGTTTACGGTTTATAATTTTTGTATCTACAAAATTTTACTAATGGGTCTTGTAGGATTTGCACAGCCAGTTTTCTTTCTATTTTATCTAATTTCAGTAATCTGTTGTCATTTTCCTCTAAAGCAGTAAGCCGATATTAAAATATAAGCTATACTGTTTAATACTTGAGAAACTAATACACTTTGAACTAACGGTTAACATTTAGTAAATGAAAATGATTACAGTAGGATCTAATAGCTCTGTGATGTATTTCTCAGAGGCTAGTTAGCATATTTCATGAATAAAAGGTCTCTTTGGAGATGATCCATCCCAGAAGGAGGTGACCAGTAGAAAAGTGTAGCTAGACAACTAAACATGTGGCTAGGAAATTTTGAAAATTTCAACCTAAAACTCACTATTCTCAGGATTTCAAGGATTCATAAAATAAAGGGAATGTTGCCAAGTGGATAAAGGAAAAATACATAATTCATGAAGATGCCCTTTCTAACATACTCTGCTGCTTTGGCTCCAAAAATGGATCAGTTAAAAGCAAAATGTAATGATTTCCTTCAGAAAACAGGTAAAGACATATTTTATTTGAAAATGTTCTAAATTTTTGCAGTATAAACAATAGAGGAATCTTCAGCCTATTTTAGGGAAAGATGGGATATTATGCATACTATATTTGAAATAAGTTTCCCCCCTTTGGGGCTTATTAGCATCTTGCTGGAAGGCATTGCATTCTTTGCCTCACTCAAATTATCAGGCTTGAAAGGGCCCTTACTAATAGATTTAAAATACACTTTAGAGTGATGCAGATGCATTTCCTTGCAGACAGCATATTAGACATGAAATCTTCAATTGGGGGCAAAGACATTTACCATCAATTTGAAATCTAGAGACTGTTTAATCTATTGACACATCGAGTAGTATAAGAAGCCAGTTCAGAATAATACAAGACTTAAAAACTTGGCCTGCATAAGTAAATCCATTGTCACTCTGCTCTGAAATTCTAGACTGCTTTACATTTCCAAATGTAATGAATTTTTAAAGTACAATGGTGCAGAAGTATCAAATCTATATAGAATTATTTTTTTAAAAGCAAAACTAGATTTATACTTGCCAAGCCCATTTTTTGCATTGTTTAAATCCCTCTTTCATTGCATTTATTTTTAAATTAAAATGTAGCATTTGAAATTTCACCTTCATCACAATTATATTTGCATCTATAAATAATTCCACTAATGTAACTGAATTTTTGGAAGGTTTCTGATTTTGAAAAATATAAAACGCTTATATGATTTAAATGATTAAGTTTTACATACATTTTAAACAGTGTCCAGTAAAAGTTCTTCAGTGGTATTAACCATTTAAAATTTTTAATTCTGTTCTGTAATTTTGTATGATCCATATAATTTTCATCTCTCTACCAAGAAATGCCATCTTTATAAATTTATTCAAACCAAATATCTATAGCCTATAGACTTCTAGTAGTCTACCTGTCAGTTCCGATTATTTTCAGTAACCCTGTTATTTCACTGACCTATTTTTTCAATAACTGCTAACCCTTCTAGGCAAAAACCAAAATTTTTATTTTTTCCTTGATGGTGGATGTTTTCTTTGCCTACAGTTATTAATAATTTAATGAAACTATTTTTAAAGTAAAGTTTTATTTCTGGAATTATTTTTGTATATTCATAATGTAATAATGAATTATCCATGCATTTCTACCATAGAAACACATTCTCGGTTAACTACATGAGCTATTACATCTAACATATATTTCACAATTAAGTTATTTCCACCCAATCTATATACTTCAAAAGAACAAAAATAAAAGCAAATGTATACATCAAAATATCTCCAATATATAAAGAAATCTTGACCTAATTCAAGATATTATTGGGATTTTCTAAGGATAGATAATTAAAATAAAATTGGCTCTCAAGGATATAGTTTTAAATTCTAAGAATTACAAGGCTTGACTTCTTTTTCTAAAGTAAATTTTATTTCAAATTCAGAAAATAAAATAGCAGACAGAAGGCAGATTAATAAGTTCTGGAAGCATTACTCCAAAAATTCTGTTCAGGTAATTTTATCATATGTAATCCTACAAATAAACTCAATTGTTCCTCCAGTGTTTAGAAAGATATGCAGGTGAACACAAATTGGTTAAATGACATGCTCAAGGCCTCCTTGCTAATGAAGAAAAGGAAGAAGAAAAAATGCTTAATCTTATTCATGTCTCATAAAACTAAACCCCATGTTCTTTTTTTTTACCTTTAGCATTGATATAGTACTTTGTTTGCTTTTGCTACAAAAATATTACAATATTATTGGTAACTATAGTCTTTAGATTACATTAGTTATTTATTCCCATGTATTACCATATTCTTAACACCTTGTAGTAGATAGAAGATTCCTATGTTTATACCACCAACTATAGTCTTCATCCAAGGCCCAAATCACTGCTATACAGCCACTAGATTACCCTCCAGCTCTCCTCCAACTAATATTAACCTCCCTAGACTGCCCATTTCAGCCACAATAACATTCATAAATCTGCAGTGATTGCTACACTTTTTTAAAGATTTATTTTTTATTTATTATATATTGCCCCCCCCCATTTCTGCTTGTTCTTGCTGTGTTCATCTTTTGCATTCTTCTGTGTCTGCTTGTCTCCCCCTGCTGCAGTGACCCACCGAGTCAGCTCGTCGCGCAGCGGCCTGCCTGCTCTCGGCGGCTTGCCCTGGTCGCGGGGGCTTGCCTTCTCAAGGCAGTCTGATCGCTCGAGGAAGCCCTGGGAACAGAACCTGGGGCCTCACATGTGGTAAACCGGCACCCTACCTATTGGGCTACAGCCGGCCCCAGATTGCTACGCTTATTATAATGTGCTGACATCACTCAATCATTACCACATATTTACAACTGACACCTTATTAAACTTTCTACATACATCCAGCATCAGCTCCTAATCCTTTTCATATCATCTGCTGTCATCACTGAACTTATTCATATAAAATGCATTGCATACATTTTTCCTTTTATATTGCACATACACATACACTTACACACGTGTATTTGTAATTATTTAAAACAGCAAAGATATGATACTGTGGGTTGACATGGTTTCCTTACCACTCACACTACTAAACTGGAACCTGTTAGGGGTAAATAACTTAAAACATACTTTGAAATATTTCTGATATTTTTGGTATCCTATTCAGTTAACCTTTGAGGAAAAAAAAAAAGAAAAGTAAAGCCACCCTCATTTTACAAAAACAACTTAGCTATTCAATATTAATAACCTTATTAATGGATATTGAATGCATGCTGAATTGCTAACTAGTCCCTTAAATACACCATAGCAGCACTGAAATGGTCATGGATTAATTCAGAACTCCAATCTCTTATGTTTGTACCAGTGTTCCTAATGCTTGTCTTTTGGTAAATTTTGTAGGAAACAGACTAATGTCCATTTCATCCTAATATGGACTCTGCTGTCATGGGAGTTATCTGCTGTCTTTTATGGATGTCCACATTGCACAATGTTAAAATGAGAAAGCTATAATTGGTAAATAGGTCAATAAGAGCACAGTTCAGAAGACAGCCATATCACGCTGTCTTTTCTTCTCATCCCTCCCATAATGAGGATGTTTGCATTCCAGGTTAAAAGTTGCTTCTGTGAAAGGCAATATTTGAATCATATACAAAGCTGTTAGAGCAGGATGACAGGGTTCTTAACAAGAAAGGATAGAGTGAGGACTGGCCAACCCCAATGCGTCTATTATAATAAAATTCAAAGGAAAGAGCTAATCTGAGCCATGGATATAAAATAGGAATCATATACATCTGGGAGGAAAATATATGAAGGGTGATCAAAAAAATGATTCATGACCTTAAAACTATTGTGATGCCAAGGTAGAGGGAAATTAACTCTCAGTTTCCCAGTAAAAATCAAAGAATTATGTTCTTAATTTTGCCTTTTTGGGTCCTCTTGGTTTACAAAGTTCTGCCTTCAAGTCTTCTGCAAATAGCAAATATAGCTAGCAATAGTGAAAATACTTTTACATTGTTTTTTAGAGTTAGCATGTAAAAAAAAACCAAATTGCTGGATATTACAAGACTTATTTACTATTATCCAGTGAGTCCTTGGGTAATATTTAGCTTGATGAATCAGAGACAATTGGACTCAGTTCACCTGACCTAGACTTAAAGAAAAATTCTGCAGCTTAATTCGTATAGGGAAACAGAAAATCTGACGTAAATCAACATATATGGGGGAACCTAACCCTGAAAGCGGTGTTCAATTCTGGGCCCTAAAAGGCTAAAGTCACTTCTTACTCTCATAATAGTAGATATTTGTTATGTTGAATTAGTAGGTAGGAATCTCCTTTAATGAGGAATCTGCCAAAGTAAAACAAGCAAACAAACAGAAATAGACTGTGGATTTATTTGTTTTACAAAGTAAGCTTTGTTCGTATTGCTGATGAATATTCTAGGGCAGAGCCTTTTTGCTTCCAATGGAAAAGAGTCTAAACACTATCCTTTATCTTAAAGTAGGTGCTACATGTCAGAAAAGATCTATCATTTCCTCCATTATGTTTTTGTTTTTCAAATGTCTTCCCCTCCATGGCCATGAACTACTATGATTTTAATAGAATAAGGAATTTATATCACCTTCAGTCTGCCAAATAAGATGTGCAAATGCAAACCAAGCTCATCTTAAATTAACATTTTCAATACTGAATTATTCTCCCGTTTCTTGAAATAAAATATTTTCCTTTGCATCTAAGAAAATTTTGTGTAATAATTATTCATGGATATGGATTTTTAAAAAGTCTAATAAAGCAGAATGTTCTCTAGGTTATTCCATTTCTTATGTATCAATTTTAACCTAAGCCCAAAGTTTATCTAGCCAGAAAGATCACCACAGTTGTATAATAAAATCCTGGTAGAGTAATTGGTTTGTGAAACTATATATTTATTTATTTATTTATTTATTTATTTTTTAAAGATTTTATTGATTTTATTACATATCTCCCCTTCCCCCCCGTTGCGGCGACGCGCCGAGACTTGGTCACTGCGCAGGCGCGGCTTTCCCCGCTTATGGGCGGCTTCTGCTTCTATTCACGGCCGGCTCTTGCTTCAGTTCGGGGGTGACCTGCCCTGCCCGTGGCGGCTTTTGCCCTGTCTGTGGCAGCTTTTTGCCCTGCCCACGGCGGCTCTGGCCCGCCCATGGCGGCTTGCCATTCTCAAGGCGGTCTGCCCGCTAGGAGAGGTCCCCGGGAACCGAACCCGTGGCCTCCCATGTGGTATCCCAGCGCGCTCTTTATCCACTGAGCTATCTAGCCGGGCCCTATATTTATTTTTTAAAGAAAATAAAAAAAGCATCTATTTCTAAATCATTTATTATCCAAAAAAGTAAAATATATACAATGCTAAGCTTTAATTAAAAATGAATTTAAATTTATTAGTAAAATTAAAGGTGTTTTTGCTCTAAATAGTGAGAATTCTATATCCAAGATTTGCTATGTTATCCTTCATTCTGATAACGATCATCTGACATATGTAAGAGTTTTTTAAAAAGTTGTACAAAAGAATTATATTGAGGGAAATAAATATGCCAGATCTGATTTTTTTTTCAGATCTGATTTTTTAACAACTGCTTCACATGATATTAGGTAGAGTTCTGAGAAACGTTTTTATGTCACTAGTATAACTTTATTATAATTGCCAAATCTTTAGATCTTTTTCTACTATCAGCTCCATAGTTACAAAAAATATGACATTGCTTTTGATACGTTAATTTCTGATCTATTGTTTTACTTTGTCAGCTTCTAAAACAAATACAATACAATATAATGGGTTGGCTTAACGTCAGGAATTTGTTGGCTCACTGTTTCAGAGGCTGGAAGGCTTGGCTACAACCTGGTCAGTATCTTCTGGGTGCCCGGCAATCTTTGGGGTCTTTGGCTTTTCCATGATGTCACAATGTACAAGGTGGCATCTTCTCCTTTCTCTTCACGGTTCCTTTGGCTTCCAGCTTCTTGTGGCTCTCTGTGACTTCCATAGGCAATTTCCTTTGCTTCTGAGGACTTCAGCCATATTGGGTTAAGATCTACCCTCATTCAGTTTGGGCCTTAACTAATAACATCTTCACAGTTCCTACTAATAAATGAGTTCACACCCACAGGATCAGGGGTTGGTAACAAACATGCCTTTTGTGGAAGATATGATTCAATCCCCGACAGCCTGTCCTCTGTACCCCCGAAAGCAGTGTTCTTCCCACAGACAAAATGCATTCATTCCATTACAACATCCTAAAATCCTTAAGTTATTTCAGGAGCAATGTTAAGTACAAAGTCTCATCAAAATCAGTTACGGCTGTGGTTCTTCTTGGGTGAAAACCCCTCTGTCTGTGGACCTGTAAAACCTAGAAAAAAATTATCTGCTTCCAATATACCATGGTGGGACAAGAATAAAATAAACATTCCAATTTCAGAAGGGAGAAAATTGGAAGGGGTCATGGGTTCCAAACATGTGCAAAAGTCAGCAGGGCCAACTCTATTAGATTTCCAGTTCTGAATGTCATCTGTGGATTGATATTTTGTCTTCTGGGCCTGAGGGAGCAACAACTCCACCTTTTCCAAGTGTTTATTCTGTGGCCATGCTCTCCGCAAACATTGGGAATAGGAACCATCCTATCCAAGCATCAGGATGGAGGTCAGGCTCCCCAGGAATTCTGGGGCACAGGTCCCACTATCTCTGAGCATTGGGGTAGCAGCACTATCCCTGAATATTGGGGTACAAGGCCTGTCCTACAAGTGCTAGAGTGGACCTGCCCTTTCCACACATGTGTATGGGCCTGCTCTCTGTACCCAAGATCTCTTCCATCCAGATATCAGCTTCCATGGTTCTGCTCTTGAAGTCATTCTTCTTCAATTTGTCCATCCCTGTCCCTTCCAGGCATTGCTTCTGTTCTTAAAAATTTCACAAAATCCTTGTAGGCTTTGCTTGTACTTCCAGGAAGTCCACACCAGCAGACAAGAGATCTTTCCATAGATCCTTCTGAAATTGGAATGTTTATTCTATGCCTGTCCCACCATTGTATATTAGGAACAGATAACTTTTTTCTTGGTTTTACAGGTCCACAAACAGAGAAGTTTTGCTCCAAGGTGGACCACATATAACTAATGTAATCTATAGACTATAGTTAAAAAGCAACATTGTAATGTTTTTGTAGCAAAAACAAAGAAGGTACTATTTTAATGCTAAAGGTAAAAATAAAAAATAGAATATGGGGCTTGGTTTTGTGAGATACAAATAAGAATAAGCATTTTTTCCCTCTTCTTCATTTGTTTTTACTAAGGAGACCTTGACTATGTCATTTAATCTGTGTTCATCTGTGTATCTTTCTGAACACTAGAGGAACAATTGAGTTAGTAGCTGGAATTAGATGAGATAAAAGTGCTGGCATAGGAATTTTTAGGAGTAATTCCTCCTTAACTTGTTGAGGTACCTTTTTCTTTTCTTTTCTTTTGAATTTGAAATAAAGTTTGAATTAAAAGAAAATCTTCCTTCCATCCAATACCAGAATTCAAGTTTGGCAAGTTCTCTGCCACTTTATAACAAGGATGACTTTTCTTTCAGTTTCCAATGACACATTCACCATGCTCTGCTATGGTCTTGCCAGCTGTACCTTTAACATACTTATTTCTACCAATATTTTGTTCATGAAAAAATTATGTATTCTTTAAGATGATACAAACTTTCCCTACAACTCTCAATCATTTTTTGTGCCCTCACAATTCTTCCAGCTTCTACCCATTACCCAAATCCAAAGTTGTTTCTACATTTTTAAGTATTTGCAATATCAGCTTCTCACTTTCTGATTCCAAACACTGTTTTAATTTCTCAGCTGCTACAACAAATATCATACAATAGGAGGGCTTGAAACAGCCCTGTGGTTTCTCTTTCTATGTCCACTTTCCTTTGCATATAAGGACTTCAGCCATATTCAGTTTGGGCACATTTGAACTAATAGCATCTTTAAAGTTCCTGTGTTAAATGGGTTCACACCCACAAGACCAGGTGTTGGGACCTGAATATGCCTTTTCTGGTGGACATCTATATATTTCCTAGAACACTCGGATTGTTCTATATCTCTACCAATATTCTTTATTGCCATTATTATGACTATATAACCACTATTATCTATTATACAAGTAATGCACCATGATTTCCTTTCATGTACTTTATCTATTTGTTTTCATATTTAATAATTGGCTATTTTTTCAATTTCTTAGTTTACTCTTGAAGTAGCACTATATTGTTCTATATCCTCAAGAGCAATTTTCAAAATAATTTCCCTAGAATCAAGTGGACCAGATTTTGTGTGAACCCCTTCATCTGGGAGTGCGTGCTCCATGCACCTGCTCTTAGCTGAGCCAGTTGAATTCTAGGCCAGTTAGGTTCATCTCATCCATTTGGGAATCCCTTTCATCTTTCTCTGATATTGGAGTCCCCTTTTCTTCCCTTTTAACTTTGTCCCATGTTTTCATCTTTATTGGTTTGATTTTTCCCTCTGTGGAAAATAGGATATAGTGTAAATAGATGAATTATTTTACATTTTTAGAATTTGTCCGTTTGAATGTTTAAATGACTTTAATCTACTCTCAACTTCAAATGATTAATTTACCTTCACACTTGAGTAATTTGGTTGGTATGGGATTCTTGATGGGAAACAATATCTCTAACATTTTGAAGTCATTGCAACATTGTCTTCAATATTCCAGTGATGATGCTGAAAATAACTATGCTTTGGTATTTATTGATCTTATGGATGTGATTTCTTCCCTCTGATAGCACATAGGATCTTTTCTTTATTCCTTGTGTTCTAAAGTTTTACAGTTATATGCCGTGGTATGGTCTCTGTCTCTTTCTCTCTCTTCCCCTCTACTTCTCATATATTATATTATTCTGAGGCTTATTAATCTGCAGATGTTTATTCAGTAATATTTCTATTTTATTCTGAATTTCCTCTCTTCCCTTTTCTGGAACTGCTCTTTGTTTGGATCTTGGACCTCTTAAATTTATTTACAGCTTATATTTCTTTTTCTTTCTTCTGCTTTATGAGAGATTTCCTGAACTTTCTTTTCCATATCTTCTACTGGTTACATATTTCACCTGTCATATTTCTAATTTTCCATGGCTCTTGTTCTAAGAATTCCTTTTGAATATGTTTGTGTTCTTATTTCATAGATACAAAAACTTACCTCATTGCTCTGAAGATAGTAACTTAGTGGCACAGTGTTAGTAGGAGTGATACCTTATGGGTACAAACAAGAGGATTTACTTACTGTGTAGACATTTTAAAACAATACTAGAACTGACTAAAAATTGGTTTGCTTTTTTATTATCACCACACACTAGTAATTCTAAACAATGTAGGCTATAAAATACTCTTAACTACTAGGTCCAGTTGCTCCAACCACACTGTTTCTTATGCACTACTGTATTAATTATATTCTTTCACACTTTAAAAATTTTCCTTGAATTATTATACATTGTCTGAATCCTTCATATTCTTTTACTTTTATTTCTTTTTATATTTGATTCTTTCATGTTGGAGACTTTCTTCAAATGCCTAGTGACTTCCAACGGCACATTCATTTGAAAATGAATTTACAGAAAGCTGGAAATCTCTGTGTCTGGCTGTGCTTATAGGCTGCTAGGTTGGCTTTGGGGGGAAGTGTAGGGGGAGGATCCAGATGCCAAGATCTGTGAATCTTTTTTCTGAGGCTATTCACTTGCTCTAGAGATTTCTCCAATCTTCTTTGAGACTCTAAGTCTAGCTGCTGAAATTCTTGAAGTTGGGCTGGGAAAGCCAGTTAATGTTCTAAGTGTTATTGAATGACTTGGGAATTCAATTACTTGCTTTTTCTTATTTTTTTCCTCTGGTTCTTAGGGACCATCTTCTTCCATTCTGTCTACTTTCTGTCTTCCTAGACTGTGGGTTTAAGTTTAGAAATACTTCCTGATTTAATTAAAGATACCATTTATTTTCCCACATTCTATTTTGGGACTAAGTTTACCATAAATATAACATTTCACTTCTAATTTTGAATGGTCACATGGTGCCAAATCTTATTATATTGGTTCCAATTATAGCTACATTGCTCTTACAGCTCTTCTTCCCATGATAAAAATTCAACATTTACTTTCCAGCCATCTAGAAGGGGCCACTACAGATAGACTGGGAAATCAAGTATAAATGAGGAATTTTTTGTTGCAAAAAGCTTTATTGTTTACATTTGGTTCAGGGCTTGTTATAGGGCTACAAGGTGTTGGTTAAAAAGATGCCTTCTTGCTGGAAGGATTAGCTCAGGCAGAAGCCTGGAGGCCAGGGGAATACAGTGCCCCCCCCCCAACAGTGGTGTCTGGGTTCTGGAGGCTCGTAGTCATACTTCAGGGTGAGGCTTTCAAAATGATATTCACCCAGCTTGGCCTATGGACCAGCCAAACCGCGGAGGTTGGTCAGGTGGTCGCCCATCTTCTAGATCAGTTTCACCTCCTCGTCTAGGAAATAGTTCTCCAGGAAGTCACAGAGATGGGGGTTTGTGTTGGCACATCCCAGGGCATACAGATCCAAGAGTGCCGGGTTCACGCTTTTCTCTAGGACCATGGCAGCTTCCATGGCATCCAGAGTTTTACCCCATTCATCTTAGGATGGCTTCTGTATGTCCTAGAAGAGGGCATGGCCACCACACTGGTTTTGCATCTTCATGAGATGTCTGGCACCGTAGCTCTTCTCCTTTGCCAACTCATGGAAGAAGTAATCCATGTCCTTCAAGGGCACATAGTCACAGGTCAAAATTATAGCCCTGAAAGGGCTAGGTGTAGGAGGCCTGTAGATGCAGGTTGATCTGGCGGTTAACAGAGCCCTCCACTTCGTTGGAATAATTCTGATGGATCTGGGGCCTCATGGTTAGTCGACAATGAGGAACTAACCAAAAAAAAAAAAAATGGTGTTAGCTGGTCCCAAAAGCAGGTGATTGCTGAGAAGTTGGTGCTGGAGTTTGCAACTAGAGAAGCAGTTGGAAGGTGGTAGATGCTGAAAAGGTGGGGTTGGATAGCTCCTGAGTCTGTACTGTTCAAATACTGTTGATTGCTATTTGGGCTCTAAGAGTGTCTTTGGTATTTTGCTTGTTTATATAGTTCATAAATTGTGTTTTATATTATAGTTTTCATTTACTAACCTAGTCACAGTTACTCAAAGTTAAAGACTAATGATTCATAGAAATGTCTATCTGTCTAAAATAAGGTAAATGTATCTTGCATGAATGCAGACAGCAGTTTGTTGCAGAGTCTCTGAAATGAGAAAATATATAAAAATACTTTTACTAAATGTTTTAGTTTGGGTTCCACCATGCAAGTATAGTCTGAGGTAAGAGTTTGCATGTAGATCATTTATTTAGGGAGATGAAAAGATGAAATAGGGAAAGGGTGAGATCAGTACAAGATTGTGTTCTCCACCATAGACCACAAGATTCCAAGCCCAGTGGAGACTTTTCTGAGGAGCAGAGTAGAAGATGCTCATGAATCGCCCATCCAAAGGATTGGAAGAGGGAAGTATTACCAGATACTGTCCTTAGGAAAGTGTTGCCCCCCTGGGATATTTACTCCCTCCCATTTGCCGATTTCCTCTACAGTCAGATTGGGTGAGATGCTGTCAGGTAACCCTAGCGCGGAGCTAGCTGCCACAGCATGTGCTAAATTAAAAGCTTTGCCAAGAGGATGTGAATGGTGACAGGGAGAGGTCTAATACACTAAGTTTACAAATTGAGGGAGTTCAGAAAGAATATTTCTAAAACATTTTCCATTTAACATGATTGTTTTGTATGTTTAATACATGAGTCTTATGCCTTTTGTAAAGCTTTCATCGATCATTGACATAATAGCTAATTTCTGAACATGGGCTCCGTGGAATAAATAGCTAATTTCTGAACATGGACTCCATGGAATAAAGGAAAAGCTTAGGAATAAATGGTATACTCATAGGCACACCACAATAAAGGTAGAATTTAAAGAAGTTCTCATAGATCTCCTTAGGCAAGGTAAAAAGAACAAATACTTTGTTTATTGTAAAGAGACTGTCTTCTCCCATCTACAAGTAAAGACTGTGTTTTATTTAGCCTAGTATATTCATTATTAGCATAGTTCCACAAAACTCAACATACAAAATCCCTGAAAACAAATTGGTGGCTGCAAGATGAAAAGTACTGCATAAATTCTAATCTTTTTATGTTTTATGGTATGCACTGAGACCATTTCTAAAATGATGGTTGCAAAGTAAGGGTATTAGGATGCTTAGAAAAATGTACTCAGAAAAATGCTGGTTGATGTGGATCTTGATATTTTGCAGGTTCACTCAAGGAACGAATTGTCATTGTGGAAACAAAAGGAGTGGCAGGTTTATAAAACTGGAATAAAAGGAAGTGGAGGCTTAAAATGCATATTCAGCATATCTTCTTTTATCTGGTGGTCATGAAATAACTAATTGTCTAAATATACAGAATGGCGAAAGGATCAAGATAGGAACTGTTTAAACAATAGACAGATTGTCTGAAAAACGTAGCTGCAAAATTCACAATATTTGTTTTAATATCTTGAACCTGTTGATAAGCCCTAGGAAAAAAGCTATTAATCCTATGATTAAAAGATTTAAGAGTTTGAAGGAATTATGCAATATATCTATTGAATTGTTAACAACTATTTTTAAAATGTCATGCAGATTTTTTAATACCAAGAAAATGTGGAATCATTTTTATTAGTAAGTGAAAAAAATTTAACTGACTCATAAATTGTATCTCAGTTCTAATTTTAAAAATAAAGTAAAAAAGATCAATAAACACATGAAGACAAACATTGACTGTGAGTGGACAGTAATTGTCCCTTATAAAGAAACCAAAAATTTATTCATTTTTACTTACAGTCAGAAGGACATATTACTATTAGAATTAAGACTATCAAAATACAGCAAATAATCTAAAAACAAAACCAATCAAGCAAACAAAACACAGATATTACATTCTCTGTATTGATTCATTATTTCATTTTAATACAAATAATTAACAATTTAATGGAAGAAATGTTCATTTTAAACATACCATTCAAATTCATAAAGCATCACATTTATAAATTAACATTTTCACTTAAGCACAAAAATATTCCACCTCACAATTCACAATCTATTTCACTGTTTTAAAATTTTAATTATAAATAAAATCCCAATGCTCACACAGAATGACAGAATTGAATTAACTCAAGTTGTTTCTTTGGTCTTATAGTCACTTTACTATCAATTTTCATTTCAAATCTACTGTTTAGACAGAGGGATATATTGTATCAAAGGGGCTACAGGCATGATCTGAGCTCAACACAAACCTAAACTGTTCTGAAACCAAATTAATTTATTACTGAAATGGCCACATACAGTTGACTCTGCATGTTGAGGGCTACTTGGATAACTGGGGGTTGTATAAATTAATGGCCATGTATAATACAATGTATACTAAAAGCTATATAATTAAAATTGATTATCTGAAGCTTACATATGTATTATTAAAACTCAAAGTAACCATAGTGATGGCTTAAAATTTAGAAATGTAAAAACACATAAAAAGGTGGGGTTTTTTTTGTTTATTTAGGGAAGAGTATTTCATCATAGATGTTAATTAGAATTGTGTGCATACGGGGTTAACAAAAAGCAGAGTAACTTTTAGTTAGTTTTTAAATTGTTTTTAAGTTCTTTGCAGATAATGTACCCCATTATTCACTAGACTCAAGGTAGATAACTCTAACCCCAGTTTTGATAGCCACTGAAGGCAAGTATGCTTTTATTTTCTTTGTATATCTAAGAAATTTTTGTCTATTCCTAAATAAAAGATGTTTTCTTATGATTATTTCCAGAAGCCTTATAGCTTTTACCTTTAAAGTTAGGTCTGCTACCCATTTTCAACTTAGTTTTTCATAGGGTATATAGTAGGGTTCTATTTCATTTCTTTTCCATATGGATATTCAGTTGTTCCAACACAGTTTGTTGGGAAAAAAAATAACACTTTTCACATTAAATACATTGGAACTTTTGTCCAAAATTGATTGATGATATATGTGTAGATCTATTGATTGATACTTTTCTCATTGAACTGTATGATTTTTTCCTATATTCCATTGCTGTGGTGAATTATATTCACTTTCAAGTGTTGAACCTATCTGCTATTCCTGGATAAAGCCTACTTTGTTATTATGTTTTATCATTTTTTTATGTTGTTGGATTTATTTTGCTAATATTTTGTTGAAGATTTTGGCAAAATCTTTGTTTTTGATGGATATAAGTCTGCAATTTTTTTACACATAATGCCTTTCTCATGTTTTGTTATCAGGATTATGTTGTCTTCCTAAATTCAGGAAACTTTCCCTCCTCTGTTCTCTGAAAGAGTTTATGTAGGTCTGGTATTAATTCTTTCTTAAATTCTGATAGAAATCCATTTAGGTCTAGAGTTACTCTCATGGGAATGTTTTGATAATGAGCTCTATTTCTTTGTAGATATAGAGCTATTCACATTAAAAAAAATTTTTTTTGAATTAATATTGGTAAATTTTGTATTTCAAAATATTTCCACATAGACTTATTGGGTCCTTCCTCTGCACAGCTCCCTAATCTTTGATGCTCTTACTTCACAGATTCCATCCACTTCAGCAGGCTCAATCTTTGAATTCCACCCCTGATATCTTGCCTGTACCACTGTACTCTGCTTGAACTACTGCTTGCTCTGTCATAGTTGAGAAAATAAGCCCAGGCAGAGAGCCATGGAAATCCTGGGATATGAGTTTCCCTTCTCCCACAGATCTCTGTCTCATTATGTCTGTTGTCTAATGCACAAAACAAGTGCTTCCTTTATTGTTTTTCTAGTGTTATAGTTGTTATTCATGGGAGGACTGGGCCTGTATGAATCACTCCATCATATCCCAAAGAAGAAGGTGCCTTTTTATTTTCATTACCACTATCCTGGTTTAGGCACCAATAACTCAATATTATAATTATTCAAAATTTTTCTCACTGTTATTCTAGACATCAATCCTTCTAATGCCTCCTCTCTTCCAAAATCTTGCCTTCCTCATTCCATTCCTATCTCAAAATGGTTCTTTATTGCATGGAGGATAAATAGCAAATTCCCTATTTTACTTTGAAGGGTCTCTTGGGTCTACTCTCAATTTACCTTTCTACACATATTAAACTCTAATATCTCACACACACTATGAGCTCAAGTGACCTGGCCTATCTCTAGCCTTCTGACCCCAAACCCTTTTACTTTAGGTGCCTCGTTCAGCACCACATCCTAAAATGCCACTCCTTTCTAATTATGCAAACCCTACCAATTTTTCAAAATTCGCTTAATACCTTGTCACCCCAAAAGACTACCAAACATAAATATTTCTCCAAGGAACACATATTTGGTTCATTTTTCATATATTCATGTCCCTTAGTTGTTAGTTAACATGCCACATAATCATGTTTAACTGCCCAGAATATATTAAAAGCTCATTAAGGACAGAAGTTACATAATTAGATTTCCTCATCCTAGATTTCCTCAAAATCTCAGAGGCTTCGCATAATATAAGTTTAGCCCTGAATTTTAGCAGACTTACAACACCTACTCTTCAGTTCACTGGACTCACCCAGGACAATTAAGAAGGAGATGATAATGGACAACGCTGATCGCAAGGAACAGAGAGTGTCTACAACTACAAGCAAGACAGTTCCATCCATCTACTCCATGGGATCTAAGCTCCCTCTCAATTAGAAGCAGAGTGGGCATCATCATCCCAAAATCCTCAAGATTGGGGAATGAACAATGGACTAAAGTAGACTTATTATTATTCTACTATAGACTTATTATTATTCTAGCAATGGAAGAGCTCTAATCATTGATATAAAGGCAGTGGCCACCAGAGGTTCTGAGGGATGGGAGAGGGAAGAATAGTAATATGGGGGCATTTTGGGGACATTGGCATTGTCCTGCGTGACACTGCAATGATGGATACAGGCCATTGTGTATTTTGTCATAACCTAGAAAATTGTACAGGACAGAGTGTAAACTTTAATGTAAAGTGTAATCCTTGATTAGTAGCGATGTTTCAATATGAGGTCATCAAAGGTAACAAATGTACCACACTAATGAGGGGTGTTGATAACGTGGGGAAATGTGGGAGGGGGAGGGAGTGGGGTATACGGGAGTCCTTATATTTTTTATGTAACATTTATGTAATCTAAAGCTTCTGTAAAAATAAAAGAAAATATTTTTTAAAAAAAGAATTGCTCTCCTCCAAGGGCAACCCAGGGGCCCACTCACATTCCATTGTAACTCCGCCATTTTCAACAACTACCTTCCAAAATCTCTGTGTCAGATACATATATAATCAGGAAGGGGTTTTTCTCTAAATTACTGTTCAC
>PVKH010004299.1:0-23595 GCA_004027955.1 Chaetophractus vellerosus
TGTCCATTCCTGTGTTCCTCTCTGTCTGCTTTGTCTCCCCTGGTTGTGGTGACACGCCGAGACCGGTCACCACGCAGGCGGCTTTGCCCCTCTTGTGGGCGGCTTCTGCTTCCATTCACGGCGGGCTCCGCTTCAGTTCACGGGTGGCTGGCTGCTCTCTGTTCGCGGGCGACCTGCCCTGCCCGTGGCGGCTTTGCCCTGTCTGTGGCAGCTTTTTGCCCTGCCCACGGAGGCTCTGCCCGCCCATGGCGGCTTGCCCTTCTCAAGGCGGTCTGCCTGCTAGGAGAGGTCCCCGGGAACCAAACCCGGGGCCTCCCATGTGGTATACTGGTGCCCTTATCCACTGAGCTATACAGCCGGCCCTATATATGCACTATTATATTCATTTTTTCTTCTTATTTTAAAAGTAATCAGAACATGTTTGTAGAGCCCTAAAGGTATCATGGGCCCTTCGCATTGTGCCTGCTGTGCCTAAAGGATGCCAGCTCAGCTCTCTGGAACACCCTCCTGTTTTATGTGATTATGTTTTAAGTCCCATTGCAGGGCCCTCTTCTTCTCCATGAAGCTCTGTTTGACTGAACTGGAATTCCTTAAATATTTATTGTCTGCCCAACTCCTTTTGCAATTAGTGTATTCCACAGTCTATCATCATTTACTTTTTATGCATAAGTCCTTTTTATTCCAAATCAATTTACAGTTCCTTACAGGCAGGTACAAAGTCTCATATCTCACAAAATCTCCTGTGGGTGTGAACCCTTTTGTAAATAGGATCTTTGAAGATATTATTAGTTAAGTTGTGCCCAGACTGAATGAAGGTGGGCCTTAATCCAATATGGCTGAAGTCCTTAAAGCAAAGAAATTGGACATGGAAGGGCAAACCATGGGAGAAGCAAGAAGCCATAAGTCAACAGAACCCAGAGGAAAAAGGAGAAGACACTTCCAGGTGCATTGCCATGTGATAGAAAAGTCAAGGACCCAAAGATCACTGGCATCCAGCCCCACAATGCTAGTCTTTGGGGAGAAAGCATCACTTTGCTGACTTCACCTAGCCTCAACACCATGAGCCAATACATTCACGTTGTTTAAACCCTCCCATTGTATGGTATTTGTTTCACCTGCCAGGAAACTTCCTTTCCTAGGTACTTACCATGGCCAGTGTTAGCTGTCATTTATTGAGCACTTACTACATGCCAGGCATGGCTCCAGTAGATATGTTATGTTATATTATCCTCATTTTCAGACAAGAAAAACAAAGCTCTCAGAATAAAAACAACTAGCTCCAGATCTCCTATTCAGGCTCAGAATTTCTGTCTAAGTTTCTCTGGTTCTAACTCAATGATGCTGCCTCCACAGGTGGCTGGTGATGATAATGTGAAGATGAATCAGGAGAAGGGAAAGAAGATGAAATCAAAGTAAAACTCCACAGGGGTTTAATTCTGTATATTAAAGCAAGTACTATACAGTTCTAACTTCTTTCACAGCTTACTTGAGATCTCTATTCTAAGCACTTTTTCTACAAGAAAAGGTACTAGTTCACTACAGCAACACAAAGGGACAGCTCACCTGCCCCTGCCATAAAGGAACCCCTCAATTTGCATGGTGAAGAGTTCAGTGTCACATCTTCTTTAATTTTAGTAAAAAGAGATCAAAAGAAAAGAAAAGTAATTCCTTCCCAAGAAGAGAGTGCTCAGGCACTGATTCTTCCTTCAATACTTCATAGCCATGTCCCATACTTCAGTCAATGTGGACAATGTCAGAGTGAAGCACCAAAACCTCTATTCAAGTGATTCCAAATTTGGGGTGGTATTAGTTATCCATGGACAAATTCAACACCAACATGTTCCTATCTGATATGCTTTCACTACATTGCAGAGAGAAGCCTATGTTCTTGACATTTTCTGATGACATCATACAGCAACCACTGAGTATTTAGTCAACGTTTTTATGTTAACCATTTTCCCACCAGAGCCTTGAGTAGGAATAGATTTGACCTTTGTGCTGCAGTTTGTCAATTTGAAACCTAAACTGTCCAGAATGTGAGAAATCACAGAAACCCAGAAGAGAAACACTGTTTTTACATATGCAAAATTAAGTGTGGTGGAAAGAATATAAATTCTGGATCCAAGCACACCTGGCTTTGAATCCTTCCTCTACCATTTAAAGCTTGTGTAGCCATAGGAGAGTCAGTTAATTCTGTTGTTCATGTCTAAAGTGATGGTAAAAGTATCCTACTTTTACAGGTTAATTGTGACCATAGGAGATTATGTATGGAAAATACTTCTCTCAGTACTTAGCACATAATAGGTGCTTAAGAAATAGTAGTTTATTAATATCATTGGTAGTATTGTTATCATCTCTAAATGGTGCTGAAAGACCAATTAGAAGAATGAAGATAGAAAGTGCTCTGGAATTTATTCGCTTGGGCCGTGAGATGGGTGGGGCTTTTCTATTGACTAAATAGTCAGAGAAGTATAAATGTAAAATCACGTTAATATGTCTCATGGAGGGAAAATAAGTGGTCTCCTAACATGACTTTACTCATTTATTTTTTCCAGTGTGTACTAAACCATAATCAGGCTCTTTAAGATTGGCCATTAGAGGTCCACAAGTTACTACTAACTAAGGTCTTTGGGGAAAGTGCTGCTGCCCATATACCAGCCCATTCTCTCCTTTGCAACCTTAAGCACTCTTTGTTACAAAAAGCATTTTTTAACACGCCTTTACCTCCTGAAACGAAACTCTTGGGTAATATAACCTACTGTCATATGGAATTTTTAAATGCCCTTATTATAATAAGGAAAAAAAAATAAAGGAAAATAATATATAATAAAATAATAGAAAATGCTTGGACAAACCTACCTTGGAGGACATAAGGAAATCATCAGAGGCTTGTGCTTGTAAATAGAATCACCTTGACACTGATAGCTACAAACTCAGACTGATTCAGGTGTGTTGAATTGGCAACGCCTATGCCAAAAACTGTGTTGCATCATCACTGTTATTTTCTGAAATGGTGAATTACTCTTGACAATGTCCTAAACAATGTAAAATATAATCTATCTTTGATTTTCAGAATTGCATTCCTGGAAAATTCAGTATATATTAAAAATGAGCAAAACGGTTTTGTTTATATGTAATACAGAGTTGGGCTCTACACTAAAAGAATTATAAATAGTTTTCAAATTAACATGAATGTCTGGAGGGAGATTACAAACTTGTGTGCGACAATGTTCAAGATTGTCCTGCCCATAGCAACCAGTAGTCTGGCCCGTCTTCATTTATACCCCATCAGGCCCACCAATCACTGTGACAAAGGAAAATATTCCCATTACATTTTCAAAACATCCCTTAGGATGTGGTCCTGCCGCCATTGAGGACTACTCTGTTAATACTAAGTAGCTGCAAGTCTCTGAGCAGGCCATGCCAAACAGCCTTCGCTTATTTCCTTCTTCTTTGCCTTGCTGCTATACTGGGTCCTGAAGATCCACCTCAGGTGTCTCTCATCCAGGCAGTCGATGACCCTCCAGCAGCTCTCCCTTTGTGCCCCCCATAACGTCTTCTGCTCGGGATATTCATGACTTCGCACTAGATTGTCTTCATTTCTGTTTTCCACCATTATACTTACGACTCCTGAAGACAGAATCAATCAATCAAGAAATATCAATCAATGAATCATCTACTGATCTAACTATAAATACATATTTACTTATTTTTTTATTTATCACTTTATCTTTGGTGCTTGGCTGTCACATATGAAAAATTAGATGGATGAATGGGTATTTGGAAGGATCAATAAATGAAAGACATTTATAGCAAATATTTATTAAATATCTATTTTTAAGGCACTGTTGTAGGAACTAGGGAGCTAGATGAGATAAATTAAAAGTGGGTCCTGCTTTCAAGATATTTATAGTCAAAGAGGGATGACTTAGGTCACTCATCGCATTTGCAAAAACAAGAATAAGCTATAGAATGTTTATTAGATTTAGGTTGAAAGTAACCTTGTGGTGCTGCTACTTTATTTGGAATAGGTGGAGGAGAAAAGGATTTTTTAAAACCCCAAGTTTATGAATCATTAGCGTTGTTTCAGGTGGGTTAAGTAGACTATTTAGATATGGTGCTGAACAGCACAGGATTGTTTTTAAATAGCAGTTTTCATACTGGCGTATTTTAAAGCACTTTACAAAGTAACGAGTTAAACACTGGTACTGAGAAACTATGTGTGCTAATGGAGAAGCCATTATGCTCTTGAAAGTAACTCAAACAGGGTTCTGGAAATGAGAAGCAGTTTTATTGATATTGGCCAGGATTTGGGATTAATCCTTGTTCCTTTTGAAAATTGCCATGGGATCTTTAAATTGGACTTGGATGGCAACTTTCAGTGTTTAATAAGATTGTTTTCTGGATCTGAAAACCAACCAAAAAGTTTTTGTGCAGACATTCTACAAATAAAGCACACTTGGAGATAGAAATGTTTTTCCATAACGGATTTGAATAATGAAAGATTTTCATAGAAGCAGGGAAAAAATAATCCCCATGACCCTTCCCTAGCTTTCGGAAGGAAATTCATTGGAGTTTCTGAAAAATTCAGATAAATGTGTTTCAATTTTGCCTTTGCTCTTCAGGGTTCTGGCTGGGACTGATGTAGAGGTGCCAAAAATCTAATGAGAAAGCCTGTTCATGAATGAGTTTCATATTACTTTTAATAGACTTTCAAGGTTAAGAAGGTCTAAATAAATATGCAAATTTTATGATTTCCAATAGAATAATTTCTCATGCCTTTGGCCTTTTAAATATTTTGGATGAAATTCTACCCAAATTCTATCCAAATATAAGTGTCAATTTAATTGAAAAGAGTAAAGTAATTTGAAATTTAAAATTTATTTTAATATGTCATCTAAGTTAATATGAAACTAAAAGTTAATAGTGTTGTTATTATTATGCTTGAGAAATTCCTACTTTAAGTGTACAGTGAAATCTAAATTAAATGGTAGGTGTTTGAACTAATTATTTACTAGAACTGTTTAAAAATTTTTTAGAATTTGCTTGAAAACAATATCACTGTAATTCACTATGCATTCACACAACAGAATTTGATTGGGTACCTAGGACGTAAAAGATAGACATACATATTAAGAAGAAATCTTGAAAAAAAACCCTTCAACTAGGTAATTAGATGTTTATTTAGTCCAGATTTTAGGGTTAGCAGTAATGAGACCATCAATTAGCCCTAGAATTTAAACTTAACTCCAAAATATCAGCTTTTAGTTGTTAACTCTCTCTTTTGATATCTTGCAGAGGCTCAGTGTGCCCTTATCTTGACTCTGAGATTTGCTACACTTCTGCTTTAGTTTCCTTGGCTGCTCAAGCAAATACCACGAAATGGGTTGGGTTAAACACGGGAATTTATTAGCTTATGGTTTTGAAGCTGAAAGAAAATCCAAAGCAAGGCACCAAGGCAATGCTTTCTTTCCAAAGACAGGTGTTCTGGGGCTGGCTGCCAGTGATCCTTGCTTCCTCTGCCACATGGCAAAGCACATGGCAGTGTCTCTTGGTCTCTCCCTTCTTTTCTGTGTTCTGTCAATGTCCAGTCTCTTGCTTTCTGTGACTTTCTCTCTGTCTGAATTTTACTCTGCTTATAAAAGACTCCAGTGATAGGATTAGTACCCATCCTGACTGAGGTAGGCCACACCATAACTGAAATAACCTCATCAAAAGGTCCTACTTACAATGGGTTCATACCCACAGGAATGGAGTAAATTTAAGAAAAGGTTTTTCTGGAGTACATGCAACTTCAAACCACCACAACTCCCAACCTTTAAAGTTCATGCAGAATACATAAGCCAAACCAACTTTCAAGGGAAAACAAGAAGGAACTGTATTAGGTATTAGTATTTGCTATTAGTTGCTACTTTAAATGCAAAACAAAACAAAACATAGGCATTTTTATAAATAAAAGCTATATAAGTTTGACTAGAGATGGGTTTGTCTTACTTATCAAAACAAAAGGTTGATCTGGACAGTGCCCAGGGATCACATTAGCTTAGTCCCAAAGTGGGTTTTAGAAGTTAGAGATGGAGAAGGGACAAATACTTCCTAGCGCCCAGCATTTCAATGTAAGACTGAAGCACTCCAACGGTGGGCTAGGTAAGGGATTATAACTATTAGAAATATAACAGAGTTTTCAAGTATACAGGGAAAAAAATGAAAAAGTCATGTTTGTTCTTTTAGGATATAAAATGATATATTTTACTTAGAAAATTTATTTATAATTACTTATAAAAATTAAAGATAAACTGTGAGATCCAACTCATGATAAGACCTGCCTCTGATGCTACCCCTCTCTTCACCCTCAAACATTTTAGTGAAGTTATGTCTTTCTCAGTTACTGGGATTCTAATGATAACCCGAAAAAAGGAAAAAGTTATATATCAAAATAGCAGGCTCACTGACTTGGGACTTAGGCCAGTTCTCATAATTTTACTTCTGTCATTAACCCTGTCTTCCTGTTAGATGATAAAAGCAAGGCCTGTATCTCTCTTCTTTGCCGCTATATTCTCAGTGCCTATTGTGTTGAATAGAGGTAGCACAAATCTTTTTCAAATGCATGTATAAATATGCTCTTGGCCTTGCCTTCTGTCTTGGCCTCATCATCCTCATTTGTAAAATGAGCATTTGGGCTAGATGATCTCCTTGGTCCTGTCAGTCTAGGACAGTGTTCCTTCTACAGTCCTTGTTAAAAATGCAGATTTCAGGACTCAACTAAGTCAGTCTCTGGGGATGGGACCTGAGCAATTGCCCTTTTAATGCTTCACAGTTACTTCTTATGCACACTAAATTTTTTCTAGGGCCATACGGGTATTTTAAAGCAGGTTTAGATGTAGAAGCTTTGACCAAGACAAGGCAATTTGCAGGCAAAGGCTAAGTGGGGAGTGGAGGAGATCATCTGGATAATTTAGTTCTCTAATTCCCAGTGCATATGTCTTAGGGATATGGATATTTTATGTAAATATCAAGAGAATTTCCTCCATTTGTGATGGAGGCAAACAAGTATTAATATTTCTAGATTTGGTTGAAAAGCCACAATTTGTAAATGAAATGTAATTTCTCTTTCTTCATGAATATCCAATTTTCAATTTATTTAACCTTTCCATATACAGATATAATGCTAAAATGTGTTTGGAGACATTATATTACAAACAGAAACATCTCTGTAACTGACAGACCAAAATTTAATTGACTTCCTTAATATTCAAACAAATCAAACCTTTAAAATGCTAATTGACATCTGTTTTTCTGGCTATAAGTAGTATTTATTTTTGTAAAAGAGTAATTTAAAAAATACTAAATTTAAAAGTTGACATTTGAGGGTATATATTCTTCATATTGACAATGGAAAGGTACCCCTTTTACTCAAATTCCTACTAACCACTGAAAGTACCCACGAAACACCATTAAACAAACAACTTTAAGTCTTTTTGTTGACATCCCCAAAGGCCAAAATTAACAGCTGGATTTAGGATGCTCAATGGCTTCTTTGTTCTTCCAACTTCGTACTCTTGATGAGGTGTAGATTGATATGACTCAAGAGAAGCCAAAGCAAAGATATTTGGTTTATATATCTGAACTCTAGTCAAAGTCAAATAGGTAGACTTTTAAGATAGACCCAAGAGCCAGATTTGCAGACATCACTCAGGCAGAACTCTTGCTGGACTCCCCCTTATTTAGGTGAGTTGTCCAAACCAAACATAGCCAGTTATTTCCAGTTTTCTTTCCATCAGTGTGCTTATTTTCCAACTGCGGAAATGGAGAGACAATTTGCTTGCCTTCATGTCAGATGTCAGGCCTGCTGACCTTCAAGGAAAGCTGAGCTTGACAATGGTGAACATTGCCCAGAGTACACTAGTCTGTGGTCTGGTCTAAATTATTTTCTCCTCTGCCAGAAAAATAGATGGATGCAAAATAGGAACATTTTAAAGGTTTAAATTTAAACAGCATCCTTTAAAGAAAACCCTATACTGAAATTTATTTTTTCTTTAATTTAGAACAATCATATATTTAGGAGAGCAAAGGTAAACTGAGAAGAAAATGGGATTTTTCCCATATTTTAAAATACACTTATGATTTCTAGGACATACTGTTATACAAAGAAAGGAAAGTAAAAAATAGTTACTATAATATACTACCCTTCATGTAAGAAAGAAGGGGATATCAGAAAATACAAAGGTATTTACTCATTTGTGCAGAAAAGATTTAGGAAGGGTAAAGCAGAAACTAAAGAAATTGGTTACCTAATGTAGGTAGGTGGTAAAACAGGGGAAGGGAAAGAGGGTAGCAGGGATGAGGAGGGAGTGATACTCCTCTGAGAATATATGTAAGAGCTCTGATTCTTAGAAATGTTTCCCATATCCTTCATATAACTCCCTAAATAAACAATTAAAACCAACCAGGATGTGGGGAGAAAACCAAAATGGAATAGAAACACTAAGATATGATCTAACTGTATTTGCCAATACATAATTTAACAACACTGAATGGGGCAGAAAATGAACTGACCTAAGTAACTTTTGGAAAACAACATTTTCACTGGATATTATAAGGCTGAAGACAAAACAAAAATGAAAACAAAAACAAAAAACACTGCTTGCTTATACATACACCCACACACACAGATAGGTACATATAGAACTATAGATGTATGTATATTGTATGGGATAAAAGACACTAATTTATTTCCTAATTCTTTCTGATGACAGGGCCTAGAAGAAATGCCATTCTAGTGGTAAAATACATGTAGCACTCAGATCTTGGTTTCTAAACACCATTCTCCAATGAGAATGAAAGAAACCATGCCTCCTAGGAGAAGTGATTGATTCCAGGGTCAAGGCAGGAAAATTACAAGATGAGCGTGAGCCTTTTTCATTGCCAGAATGTAAAGAAATGTACAATGAAAGATGGAAGCCAGTTGAAATGGCACAGGAGCCAAACTGAAGGAGCTCCTAATGACCAAAGCTGGAACAATCTGAGGAACAAAATAAATAATAGTATTAGATTATAACCTACAAAATAAAATAAATATCCGTGAATCCACACTGATATAAATAAGTGATTGATTAATTAAATAAATCAGGCAGAAGGGGGAGCTCTTCTTTGTAATAGAATTACAATTAATAAATGTAGGAAGGAGGGAAATAAAAAATCACCATTAAGCAAGCAACATGGTAATTGTTTCAAACATGATCCTCTGATAGATGCTAAAATTTGTGGGTGAAAGTTTGAGGAGAAACAGATTCACACCATCTGGCCCATTCTCACCTCACTTATGTCAACTACAACTCTGTGCTACCCACAATGGTCTTCTTTCTGCTCCTTGAGAATGCCAACAAATTCCCAGCTTTGCACGCATGCACACACATCCGTGCAAGCGCAAGTCTTCCTCTGATCATCTCTAAACTGGTTCCTTCTCATTTTTCATCAGCATGTATTAGTCAGATTTCACCAATTTATACTGTGTCTTGCAACAACAAAGCCTTATTTCTCATTCATGTAGTATACCTGCTTCATTGGCCATGAGTTAGCTGTGGCTCTGCTCCCCATGTCTTCTTTATTTGAGGATCCAGGCTTGAAGAGCAGTCCCCCTTGGGTCATACCAAACTCATGGCATATGGAAGAGAACGACTGAGCTTGAGAAATCAAAAGCTGGTTTGAGTGCCTCAGGCAGCTGGCACACTATGTCTTCTGCTCGTATTTCATTGGCCAAAGCATATCACATGACCATCTTTGATGTCAATATGGTAGGGAAGGAAACTCCTCCTACAGAAGAAACTACAGGTCACATGGTAGGAATGTATAATCTTATAGAGAAGAGGAAGGGAATACAGGAAAAATAATACAATCTACTACAAGACTCAGTTTACCTGAAACCATCTCAGAGAAACCTTCTTGTACCATCTGAACCTAAAGTCATCCCTCTTTCCCAGGTTACTCAGTATTCTATTATTTTGTTTTATTTTTTATTTCTTTCTGAAATTCTTACTTTATTAAAAGTTCTTTTTATTATTGGCCTCTCCCACTAGAGTAAATTCTATGAGAGCAGTAAGATTGTCTAAATTGTTCATAGCTCTGTCCAACAGTGCCTGGCCCATAGTTAAGTTCTCAACAAATATGTATGGAATAAATGAAAGACATAGTTTGTAGTTGCTTAATTTCTATGTCTTTACATAATACATTATATACAATATATCAATAATAGTAGGCACTTAGATGTTTGTCAAATAAATGCATAATATATATGTATTTTATTGAATACAGTTAAAGATGAAATTACACATAAGTATGTGTGCACAAACACATACACACATTGGCTATGACAAGTAAGAGAAACTAATCTCCCTATTAAGAAGGGACATTTTATGCATTGACTTTTTCTCCAAGTACACTTGGAAAAGGTAGATGAGATTTGATTCTTCTCATGCAATTCCAGCAAGCCTCATCTATGAAAAAAGCACTTGAAGATTCAGTCTGGCAAATGCAGAACAGGTCTGCAGAACAGACAAATTAAATTATTTGTCTTGGAAGTGGAGCAGCAGCTGGATGGGAGATTGGGGGAGCTAGGAGTAGAGGGAACAACCAACACAAACAAATCCTTTTTCTTCCTTTGACTGAATGAGAGCTACTTTTCATAGCTTATCACTTTAATAAATGACTCTTCTTTGTAAAATTCTCTGTCCATCTTGCCTTTCTATAGTATCTGTGAAAGTTCCATATCATACCTCTGTTTGAGGCCTACCTCCCCCTCAAAATGGCAACATTCTGCTCTGGTTTCTTTCTATGGATATGACCCCATAAGGGTTGCTTTGTTTAGCAATGACTGCTTGCAGGCCCAAAGTCAATACAGAACTACTCAGATTCAGTCTTATGTATATAGATGGAGTCCATGCTATGATTTCTGAACTCTTTGGGTAAAATTTGCCTCCCCTTTTCATAGCCATAACCTTGTCACTTATTGCACAGACTATATTAAGATGAGGTTTTAAATGAATTCGGTTCAAGGAGGGTCAGAAATGGGAAGTTATCACTGGGCCAGTTTTCTAGTGGTCTGTTAGGGCCATTCTTCCATAGCACAGAGGACATTAGAGTTCATAAATTCAGAGTGCAATGGTTCCAAACAGTAAGCAATGTTTACAATTGTCCTGATGAGTTGTAAATCTTAATAAGATATTCTGAGACTTAATTTTTAGTCTGCCATTTATCAGTTGTGTATTATTGGGCAAGATACTTAACCTCTCTAAACCTCGGTTTCTTCATCTGGAAAATGGATATACAAATAGTATCTAATTCAGTTATTCCATTATTAGAAGAAAAATCTTGTGTAGATAAAACAATGACATCTGCTATAGTCTTTGAGGCACTCAGCACAATCAAGCCATCCAAGAATATTTGCTTTTATTAATGTCATTAGTTCCCCTGAGAAAGGAATAAGATGGTGACCTTATATCATTAGTAGAGAATCTGGATGACTGAATGTTAAGCGAGCATGTAAAGTATGCGATCATGGCCAATTTTCTTGAACTCTTGTGTTCCCAGCACCCAGCACAGTAGTTGGCACATAACAGGTACTCATAAATGCTTGTCAAATGAATGAATACATGCCAAGAACCATGCTGTGCACTTCCCAAGCAATGGCCATTATGATAGCAACACAACTAAGCTGTTTCTTGATCTATTGTCCCAATAGTCTCTCTCTTCTAAGAGCCTTGTAGTGCACTTTAGACTTGAATGTGCATGCTAATCACCTGGGGAGCTTGTTAAAATGCAGATTCTGATTCTGTGGACTGGTGTAGGGCCTGAGAGTCTGCATTTTTGACAAGCTCCCAGGTGATGCCATTGCCACTAGCCTGCAGACCACCCTCTGAACAGCAAGTCTTATTTCTAAAGTATTTCCAAGTAAGAAATGACATAAAGTTTTATGAAGAGTCATTCAATACCACGGCTCAGTGGAAACCCTGCTTTAAGGTGTTCTTATAGCATGCTATTTCTTTTATAGGTAAAGGAGGAAAAAAAGAAAGAATAGAGAATTTATGCCAAGGAGTAGACTTTTCCTAAAAGTCTGTGAAAACAGAGAAAACCATGTAAAATGTTCTTTCAAAGAGGTTCATAGCTTTTGCAGTTGTTCAATGTTTATTAAGCAAATAACTGCCCTTTTTTGAAGAAGTCTGTATGCAGGCCTTGGTGCTTTATGTCTATTATTTTGTTTATTCTCACAATAAACTTGTGATATTGTAAATGATTTACAGATGAGAAAAATCAGTCTCGGAGAGGTTAAAGCCACCCAGCTATGCCATGGGTTTATGCCATGATTTCTACTTCATTCTCTCTCTCAGTCTCCATATTCTAATTTATCAGATTTAATATGCTAGGAATGTTAGGAAATGTACTGACCGCTATTATTATCAGGCTTTATGATTTTTAACCCTTTACTTATTTCCTTAGCACTTCATGTTGTGCAAAGCATTGTGGCATTATTACTTTATTGGATTCGGCTACTCCAACATAAAGCTGACCTCCTAAAATAAAATGCTGAGGCTGCCTGGTGGTTGTTTTGATTGTCTTATGTACATACTCCGTATGGAGAATATGGAGTTACACTTAGACTGCACAATGTGGAGGAGGAATGATTTCACCATCATGCTGTCAGTCCTGGGTTGAGTGTAGCACAGATTATGGATGTTGGCATGAGAAAGACTTGGGTTTGATTCTGGGTTCAGTCATTAGCCAACTGTATAACCGTAGGAAAATTACTTAACTTCATTCTGCCTCTGTGTTCTCATGTGTAAAATGGGGATGATAACTTCAGTCTCTGTATCACAAGATTGTTGTGAGAATTAAATTTAATTATGCAAATGAAGATTTAGCACAGTGCCTAGTGAGCCCTGAGTTTTTTCATGCTGTTGTTGTTTTTTAAAAAAGAATGGTGTCTGAACATCACCACCTAAGCCCCATTAAAAGTCAATATTATATGCTATTTATCTTTGGCCATATAATACATTTTAAAGCATTCATCATCATCCTCGATTTTTCCTCCATCAACTTCATTTCTAGGATGTTTGATTCTTGGCTCCACACCTGAGATTCATAATTGCTTCCTTCTGTTTAGGCAGCTGCAAGAAGTTCATATGAAAACAATCTCCTTCCTCTCTCTGTATCCATGACATTGAACATACCTTTTCCCTCCTCGGCAATTACATGGAGGTTACATAACCTGCTTGTTGAATTGGAGCAGCATATCTAGACTAATAAAATGTTACTATTGACAGATCCTTAGAGGTGATTTGTGGGTAGATGAATAGGAAAGTCATATTTGCAAACAACACAGTGAAGCAGAAAAACTTAAATCGATGTAGACATAGGAATCCGAGGAAGAAACAAAGTTACTCTAAAGCACGCCTGGCTTCTCCTCTAGGGCAGCCGGCATGCCCAACCCTGAGTCAGTGGCTGGTATGGAAGTTTCTGACTAGAAGGGATTATGCAAGTCCAACCACTCTGGGAAAGCTACTTAAAGAGAAGAGATAACTTTCTACGGGCAACTCCCTTTCGAAGAAAGAAGAGCTATAAATCCAGCATCTCCTCCACCTAATTTTTGAAATTCCTCAGGCTTCTGCTTCTTCAAGGCAGTAGGAGATGAACAATGAACATACTGCCAGTCTGACTTCATGCCTCTTGGGGCTCAGCTTTAAGGCTGAGCATATTGAATTGTTGATTTTTGTTTGCCAGTTTGATTCCCAGTCATATTTGGGGCCTCTTTAAGTGTGTGGACTATCCCCCACATTGGCCCTTTAAGGGGGGGAAATGAGAAAAAATTTTGCATATGTTCCAGGCTTCATATGTAACAGCAGTTGGACCTCTTAATTCTTTCTTTTTAGTAATAAAATAAAACTAATATTTATCTGATGATTTAAGTAGAATGTATTTACTGTGGAACATTTGGAAAACAGAGATGTATAAAGAATGAAATAAATACACTGGTAAGTTTACCACCCATACATAATCACCACTAACATTTGGCGTTTGGTTTCTTTCATCTATTTTTTTTCTTTGTATGAGTGCCCATATTTTTTAACCTTACCATATAAATCATTTTGAATCCTTTTTTGCACTTAGCATTCTAAGAAGAACATATTTCAGAATGACTAAATAGTTTATGAAAAAAGATTTTAAATATTCATGTGATAATTTCATTATAAAACTGTACCATAATTTACATGACCATTCCTCTATTATTAGATATTTAGTGCATTTCAGCTTTCTCATTATTATAGATCAGGGTTTAGCAAAAGTTTTCTATAAAGGACCATATAGAAATATTTTCAGTTTTGCGCTCTATAAGGTCTAAGTTACAACTACTCAAACTTGCCATTGCAAAAATGGCCATAGACAATATGTAAATAAATAGGTGTGGCTGTCTACCTATAAAACTTTATTTACAAAGACAGGGGGCAAATGGGATTTAACCCAAGACCTCCCATCTGAGAGGGAGGCGCCCAATAGCTTGAGCCACCTCCGCTCCCTGCTTGTTGTGTCTCTCATTGTGTTTCCTTGTTGTGTCTCTTCTGTTGTATCATCTTGTTGCATCAGCTCGCCGCGCCAGCCCATCATGTCAGCTAGCGGTCTTGCTTGTTTTCTCTAGGAGGCACTGGGAACTGAACCCAGGACCTCCCATGTGGTTGGCGGGTACCCAACTGCTTGAGCCACATCTGCTTCCCTTAATATACATTTTTAATTTCTATCTCAAAATGTTGCAACATTTTTACTTCTACTATGTGAGTATAAAAGTACTTATTTCTCCATGCATTCACCAACATAGAGTATAAACATGTTTAAAATTAATTGGATAGACTTAAATTAACGGTATCACAATTTTGATTTGTGTTATTTTAATGACCATGTCGAACAAATTCCTGAATAAGATTTCAGTTTTGTATCATTTAATTTTTTTCTTAAAATTGAATATTAAAAATCCTCTATAACACTAAATATCTGATTTATAAAAGAAAGCCAGCAGACCCACAGGCTTTAAGGGAGACACATGCAGAGATTGAACATAAATGCATAGTATTCATCTGGGTAAGTTAACTGTTGTAACAATCAATTGCCAAATCCCAGTGGTTTAATACAATAAACGGTTAGTTCTCACTCATGGCACAGTGCATTGGGAGTGTTTGAGAAAGGGTGATTCACTGTATGGAGTCATTTAAGGGTAAGGCTGACAAAAACTCTGCCACTTTCAATGCTTCATCCTGCCCATTGACATCCGGCTTGCAATTGGGGAACCACAGACAGTGTGGAGTTGATGTACTTTCCCTTAACTAAAATTTAGCCTGCAAGTGACATGGTACCTCCCTCATGTCCCATTGGTGATAACTCTTTACATGGGCTCACCCAGGTGGAGGGAGGCAGAAATGCAGTTCACTCAATGTCCAGAAAGAGAAAATGAATTTGGTGAGCATCTATCTAGTCTTACCATATAATTAAAATTTAAACACCAGATTTTGGTTTTATTTTTTAATGTTTATGGTAAAGACTAGAACTCTTTTATAGAAAATTTTGGCTAATGAGCACAACTATAACATGTATATGTATTACTATAAGGAAAACGGGGAGCCAATGATAAAGCTCTAAATACTTGTGTTTTTTGGTTCCTTACCATCTTAGTTTGCCAGAGATGCTGTCAAAATTACCACAAACTGGTTTTAGCTTAACAATAGAAACTAACTGGCTCACAGTTTTGAAGTTAGAAGTCCAAAATCAAAATATTGATAAGGCTTGCTTTATCCCAGAGTCTGTAGATTTCTAGTGCTAATTGCCGGCAATCCTTGGGATTCCTTGGCTTGTTTATCTGCCTCCCATCATATGGTGGTGTCTGCTCTTTTCTGGCTTCTGTGAATTCCAGATTCTCTCTATAAGACTTCCAGTAATACCAATTAAGGCCTCCTTGATTCATTTGGCCACACCCTAACAGGAACTGCAAGACCCCATTCACATATGAGTCTACACCCTGGCTTGCCTTAACTAATTCAAAAATACTATTTACAGCAGGCCCATATCCACTGGAAGGTGGATTAAGACTAAGAACATGCCTTTTCTGGGGGACATGATTTACTCTACCACACTTAAATTTAAAAGGATTGAAGTCTATCCGTTTGGATCTGTGATGGGTCCCATGATATGATAACGGTATCCAAAATTTGCGATAACTTTACTGATTTTCTCAAGGGTAAGAAAATTTAGAGCATTGGCATACACACTAAGTGAAGCCAAATAGAAAATAAGTGGAATAAATAGTAAGAAAAGGAAGCATCTTTGAGAAGAAAATTGAAATATATGACAAAACAATTTTCTACACTTAAGCACCATTAAATAAAAAGAATAACACCATGCTTGACCCGCTAATACAATCTTCCTAGCTTTGAAGTCAAGACAACAGAGGCAGGGAGGAGGAGATTATCAGGGATTTATGCCCGAGATCAGGATGAGAAACCTATTTACATTTTTCTCAGATAAATGATGTTACCAATAGAAGTTATGAGATTATTTCTTCGATGGTCATGCGTGGCCATCTCCTTGAGAAAGCTCAAAAGCATCAGCTCTCAATATTCCTCTTCATTTTGGGATGTTTAGACTAGTATAGGATAGCCTGACCAGAAAAACACAGGCAAGTGAGGAGGCTGTTCAGAGAAGGAAAGTTAGCACTAGAAATTCCAAAAGAATAGATCAACAGTGCCTGCCTCTGAAGGCTTAAAAGAAGAGCACAATTGTGCCTTTTTCATCCTACCCCATGCTCCAACTGCAGAATTCCTCATCTCCCAGGAGGAGCCTCATAGAGATGCTGTGCTGTTGGATTTGGCACTATTCACAAACCTTGGCAGATGGTCAAATAGAGGGCACAGAAGTGCAAGGAAAGCTTTAAGAAACTGTCTTCGCTGTTGTCGTTACTGCCTTCATGAACAAAATCTCAATGGTAAGCATAAAGGAGACTTAGATATTAACCAAGTGTGCATAACTCCAGTTTAGATGTTTAACACATGTTGGCTTGGAGAAAGCATGCAAATTTACAGTTTTATTTGCTTTACCTTGAGTCCTTTATGTATCAACTTTCAAAAAAACTTGCTTTCTTAAAATAATTATTCTTGCTTCAGAATTCTTAGGCTAAGTATGCAGACTTGATGTAATAGGGAAGTCTTGGCCTTGAATTCAAAGGATCTGAATTCTAGTCCTTATGCTACAACTTCCTAGCTTTGTAACCTTGGGCAAATTGATTGACTCTTCTGAGCCTTGGTTTATGTGTCCGTTAAATATTGCTCAGCACACTTCACTAGGTTCCTCTTAGATGCAAATGAGAATCATATTTAGGATCATGTGAAAATAATATATAGAAAACATTTGTTAAAATGCAATGAGCAATATCGTTGTGAGAAATTATTGATATGATTAAATAAAACTTTGCAACAATGTAAGAAGTCATTAAGGGACCAATATTTTAAGCAATCTATTTTACAGTGAAAGAACATAATCCAGAAGGGAACTTATTCAACTGTTTCTAAAATTAAAATTTAAAGGTAGGGAAAGCCCATTCTGAAAAAAGAAAATGGACACAAAATTGAGAAAAGTTCGGCTAACTTTTGAACATGATTACCAGAAGAGTGGTATTTTTAAGCCAGAAAATCCTCAAGCATAGATTAATTATATATAAGGAAGATCTTTGGGGAATGGACTTAGTGATCTTTGGAGGAGTTCTCTCAACCTGCTCATACATTCCTTCATAAAATGTAAACTCTTTTGATTGTGTTCCCTAATTTATTCTAAGATCACAGAGTAGGTGCTCCTTAAATACTCATGCAATGAATGAGTTAATTAATGAGTTTATTAATTCACAATTTTCTTTCACTGTGCTAGTTGCTAGAGGCATAAAACTTCTACGGACACAGCTGCTGCTCTTGGGAGCTCATGGGCTAGTGTGATGATTAATTTCATGTATCAGCTTGGTGAGATTATGGTGTCCAGTTGTTCAGTCAAGCACCAGCTGCTTTTACTGTGAGGATATTCCATAGATGGAATTTGTATCTATAATCAGTTGATTACATCTATGATCAACAAAGGAGATTGCCCTCCGCAATGTGGGGAGCCTTCTCATCCAATCAGTTGGAGGAGGTCTCAGGAGCCAGAACTGAGCATTTCAGAGGTCAGAAGAGGATTTCATACTCAACTTCAAGATTGGCTCTGGCCAGGATTTCCAGCCAGTCAACTTCTCCCGGGGAATTCAGACTAAGGACTTCACCATCACCTTTAAAGGAGTTCCTTGTCTGTGGTCTGCCCTATGAAGTTCAGACTTGCCAGTCCCCAGGGGTTCATGTGAGCCCATTGCTTATAATCTATCATCTATCTATCTATCATCTATCTATCTCTCTCATGATTCTGTTCCTGGAAATAAATGGTTCTGTTTCTCTGGATAACCCTGACATACACCTAATGAGAGAAACAATACGTGCATAGACAATCATAATATAATATAATATATGGATGCCATGTTTCTGCACTTAATGGTTCTGCTTGGAAAACAACCACAAATGTGAATTTAAGTTGGTCTACAATTTTCACTTAAATTTTTAAAAATTTTCTCTTTAATTCCCACACACTCTACTCTTTAAAATCCTACATTACAGATGTGGAGAGAATCTACTTCGGCAGTCACCCAGTCTTGGTTCCTTACCCCTTTCCTCACACACATAATTATTGCTATGAGTTTAGTCCATATCTTTCCAGTGGTTTTGCATGAATGTATGTGTTCACACATGCATTATTGTTTTTCAAGTCTGTGTTAATCAAATCATACTACTGTATAGTATATGTACATATACTATTCTGAGTCTTTCTTTCCCTCAGCAATATGCCTTGGAATTCTATACATATTAGTAGATTTCAGTCTATCACATTCCTTTAAACTGCTGCATTGTATTCCACAACAGAGCCACCACGCACACATGGCACCCCATGGAGCTGTGCAGGGAGCAGCTTGCACATACCCAACTCTTTGGAACAGTTCTTTACTCTGTTTACATATAGTCAACAGGACTATACCACAGTTTGTTGTGTTGTTCCTCTATTGACAGACATGTAGATTGCTTCCAGTTTTTCAGTATTACAAACAACGATTTCATGAATGTTTTTGTACAGGTTACAATATCTAAAATGCCAAAAAGAGTCTGATGAAATCATTCATCTATTTTAAATCCTAGACTTGTGATCACAATGCCTGTGTGTTGTGTGTACACTGAATAGAAGAAATTAAAAACACGAACAACAAACCAGTCTTTCGAGAAAACAGGACAGACAAATAATCATTTTTAACTGTTTAAACCCAGTAGCTTTAAAAGCTTCTAAAAATGAAAACTTTCTCAATTTATCTTGCCATGCAGTAGGCACAAAAAATTAAACCTTCTAGAGTCAATCTTTTTCCCTCCCCCCTGATTTTGATTGAGTTGTGGGAAGCTGAAGATGTAATATGTATGCACTATTTGAAGTAAGCTGGGGGTTTGTGTGTTTTTGAATGACAACATTTCTTTTCTACAACAGATTCTTTATGACAAGTTACATATATATTGTACACTTTGACATTGTCTTTTTATAGATTCTTGTAGCTTGATGCATTCAGCAGAGATACATGTTCTCCCCATACTGCCTTTGCTTTCTTTTCTATGCAGAGTGTTTTTGAATATTGAGGGCTGTTTGTCCTGAGGCACAGCCACTTGTGAACCTGTAGGCGCCCCTAAGGAGCTATGTATTACTCAGGTAATAGTGCAGAGACCAGTTCTTCCTGGTGCCAAAGAAAGCCTCTAGTGCAGGCCTCTTAAGGACGCTCAGACTAATGAAACTGGCTTAATGAAATTGCTCAGCATTTAGAAATAGCATCTCCTAAAAGGGGAGGAAATGGACAAGAGACTCCTTGTTGTCATTTTGGCTGTGATTTGTGGTATTGATTCTGGCCTTTGGCTGGATCTTGAACTAAGCACAGCAGAGTTCCAAGTATCTTGACCTCAAAATGGAATGTTTACTCCATCACAGAAGGAGCCGGTTTCCTGTATTTGAAGAGAGGATGGGGGAATGGAGGCTGGGAGGAAAAGAAGGCTGGCAAAAGAACAACAGAAGCCACTCCCCAGGCCTGGAGGTCAAAGGCCACACTCGAGGACCAAATGAGGCTGCCTTCCTGTCGTGGGGCCTGCTAACCTGACTCCAGTTGCAGTTTTGTTTCAAAATGTCTGCTACAGGTTTCCAAGACTATAAGCAAATCCTCTCACTGTGGAGTTTCCAGACCCCTCCAGGGCTGGTTCTGTGGCCAGGGCAGCCCGCCTGAGTGCCTCAGCAGAGTCAAAGCACTTATTCCTACCTTTAGGGTCACCCAAGTAATATAACTCAGCTTGCTGTTCCATTTAGGGTTACAGAATTTTCAGACTGGAAAGGAGCATAGAGATTACCTTTCCTTTCCATTATTTAAAAATTTTTAATTTTGAAATACTTTCAAACTTACAGGACAGTTATGAAAATAATACACACCCCATACAGTGAACTCCAACATAATCCTATCACCCCACATACCTAGATCTACCAATGTTAACATTTTGCCACATTTGCTGTATCATTCTTCCTATCTATGCTTCTATCTATCTATCTATCTATCTATCTATCTATCTATCTATCTACCTACCTATCTATCATCTATCTATCCATCCATCCATTTTCTGAGCACCTGAGTGTAAGTTGCACTTCATACTGCCATGGACACATTCTAAGAACAAGGATATTCACTTATGTAACTACCTTAAGTGCAGTTTTTGAGTTCAAGAAATTTCATATTGATAAAAAGCTTACAGTCTATATTCCAGCTCTTTCCTATGTTCCAATAAGCTCCCTTTGAGTCTTTCTTCTCTCCCTTGCTCGTTTTCATAGAGGATCATGTATTGCAATTAATTGCCATTGTCTTTTTAGTTTCCCCTTTATTTTTTAATTGTAGGAACATATATACAAAATAAACATTCCCATCTTAATACTTCCCAAGCATTCCATTCAATAAAATTAATCACATTCACAATAGTGCAGTTGCTAAAACTTTCCCATCTCCCCAAACAGAAACCCTACACACATTATGCATTAACTCCCCATTTCCCCTGCACCTACTCTTGGCAACGATAATTTCTATCTTTATGAGTTTATCTTCTCCATTTTCTTTGTAGTTTACATGGTCTTAAATTTAGCATCTTAAATTTATAACAATTTCATTCATTTTGATACAAACTTAGCTTCAATAGTATACACAGACTATGTGCCTATACTCTTCCATCCCCCACATGCATGTAGTTCTTGGCACAAATTACATCTTCATATATTATGAGACCCAAACCACTGATTTATTCATCACATTTTTATGCATTTGCTTTTTAGCTCCTCAGGGAAGTAAAAAGTAGAGTTACAAACCAAACATACAATAGTATAAGCATTTATATTTATCCTTGTCATATCCTTATCAGAGATCTTCATTTCCTAATGCAGCTAGTCTAGTGGTGATGAACTCCTTCAGCTTTTATTTACCTGGGAATGTCTTAATTTCTCCATCATTTTTGAAAGAGAGTTTTGCCATATAAAGATTTTTTGATTGGAAATTTTTTGCTGCCAGCACTATAAATATGTCATCCCACTGCCTTCTTGTCTCCATGGTTTCCAAGGAAATATTGAGGGGCCTTTGTATGTGACATGTTGCTTCTCTCTTGTAGCTTTCATAATTCTCTTTTATACTTGGCATTCGACAGTTGGTTTATAATATGCCATGATGTGGATATATTTGGGTTTTTCCTGTTTGGAGTTTATTGAGCATCTTGGATGTATATCTTCATGTGTTTTGTTAAATTGAGGAAGTTCAGTCATTAGTTCTTTGAATATTTTCTCTGCCCTTTTCTCTCATTCTTCTCTTTCTGGAATGCCCACAATATGTATATTGATTTTAAGTTTTGTTGCTGTGGTCTCCAGCACTGTTTGATTCCTTTTCATAATTTCCATATCTCTACTGATATTCTCTTTTTGTTCATCTCTCATTTTCCTGATTTTCTTTAGTTTTATGTCTGTGTTTTCCTTCAACTCTTTGAGCATATTTAGGACCTTTTGCTGTTAAGACTTTGGTAAGTCCCAGGCCTGGTCCTCCTCATTATATGGTTTCTACTGCTTGAATCTTCTTTGTCTGGTCCACTGTCTCCTATTTTTTTTTTTTAATTTTTTGTAACCTTTTGTTGAAATCTGGACATTTTAATATTTTAACGCATTAATACTGGAATTTAGACTCTAAGCTGTTTGCTCCCTAAACTTGTATCCAGCCAGAGCTTTCCTTGAATGCCAAATGCTAACCAAAACAGGAAAAGAGAAAGCACCTTTTGCAATCTTGCAGTCTTTGCAGATTGATCTATGCAAGTGCTCTCCTTCAAAGCTGAGAATTTAGAGAATAGCTACAGGCCAAAGCATTGGGGCTTCCCTGATACTTTCTCTGTGCATACATCTTGTTTTGGGCATGTGTGTGGCCCTAGAAATTCCTATGTTTACATGGATAGAATGTCCCATCTTCCCTAAGAAACACTTTCTCATGGTCTGGACACTGCACTTTATGTCCTACAGCCAGCAATCCTGTGTCTGCTCTCCCACAGCGTTCTGTAAGAGAGTTCTATAAACTGCCTTCTGTACACAGGACAAGTCTGTCAGGCCACCACCAGACAGATTAGGCCAGACACGCATGCTCCTAGTATGTGTGCAAGGGTTACTCTGCTCCCTCTGGAACAGAGACCAGGGCCTGCCCTGGGAGTATGGGCCAGCTCCATGCTGAGCTAGTGAGGGGTAGGGGTAGGGCCAACCAGAGTGCTGTGAGATCATGCCATTTTTAAGTGCTCATTTTCTTGATTCTGTTCTTGCCCTGTTATTTCAGTCCCTTAACAGCTTTCTGGAGCTTTGAGAAAGATCTGTCTGCCAGTTCTTGCTGGATGTTCAAAGCTTCTGTGAGGGGACAGACTTGTAACATCTCACTCCACCATCTTGGTCCAACGACTACTTAATTTAATCTCCTTTGCTTGAAAGATGAGGGAGCCAATCTCCAAAGTTGATAAGTGGCTTCTTACTCAGCAAATTAGTGATTCCACCAGTTGGTTTCTCTGTGGGCAATTTGATGATTCTTGACTTCTCCTCCTGCTCATAATTATTATCACCATCACCTTTTTGAGACTCCTTGATTGTGCTGTTTAATAGCTACAGTTCCACCACATGGGAGGCCCTGGGTTCGGTTCCCGGGGACCTCTCCTAGCGGGCAGACTGCCTTGAGAATGGCAAGCCGCCATGGGCGGGCCGGAGCCGCCGTGGGCAGGGCAAAAAGCTGCCACGGACAGGGCAAAAGCCGCCACGGGCAGGGCAGGTCGCCTGCAAATCGAGCACAGCCAGCCACCCGCGAACTGAAAAGCCGGCCGTGATGGAAGCAGAAGCCGCCCACAAGCGGGGAAAGCCGCGCCTGCGCAG
>PVKH010004300.1:0-23598 GCA_004027955.1 Chaetophractus vellerosus
GATGACATTAAGAGCATGTTTAAAAGAACAGGTATTTGGAACATGGCAGCCTGGCTAGAGAGATTGTCCAAGAGGTACCAGGCAGCAGTGGTTGTTCCAGGAGAGGATGACTCCCAGGTGCAAGAGAGAAGCACCTGGTTCAGCCACCTTTGATGAGGAGGGAAGTGGGGGCAGAAACAGGAGGTGGTTGTTTATGTAAGGATTTTGCCTAGAATTTACCCAGAGCAGGAGACTTTTCATTAAATAATAAAAATTGTATGAACAGCTACATTGGATTCTATTTTAGGAGAAGAAGGGAGTTATTTTAATATGTCACTTGCACTTATTTGTACAAATCTCCATTAACACAAAAGTGTATCCTTTGGGACTAAAATTTAAAAATCCCAATAGTATAACTTATCAGGCTAAAGCAACTTTTACATAACAATCCATAGAGTCTCTAAATTTGCCTTGAACTCTAGGAATTTACCTCAGTCAGCTACTACAGTTACAAAGGCAACAGCTTGCGTTTCCTACTGTAAGGACTACAGCTATTTCAGGGATCTGCTTATAGAAATGGTCTTTGGAAGCCCCAGTTTCTTCTGTTCTCTCCACTGCCTATGTCTGGAATATCATATTTACATGACCTGATAAGGGACCAAAATGATATTACCTACAAATAATTTGCCTTCCTGGGTGCTACTGAAAGCCAGAATACTTGCATTAACTGGTTGAGCATGAGAAATCTGCCCATGTATCTTTACAAAGCAGGAAAAAAGAATAATAATGTGAGAAATTGGATGCTTATGAATCTTCATGGAGAAAGGACTTAAAAGAATTGGAAATTGGGTCCCCAGCTAGACCTTCCCCACAGACATAAGGTATCCAATCCAAGGTAACACATTAGATCTGGTTATGCAATATTTGAACCAAATATTAGATCTTTGAGTTGTATTATTTTAAAATGTCATCAAATAATACTAAAAAAAAAGTTTTTATTTTATTACACGTCAATCATGTCCTTTCTAGATGATTCAGTAGTTTATTTTTCTTTTCTATGGTCTTCCACACTGATAAGAGAATTATGTTTGTGAATTGTTTTGATTGCCTATTCTGCTAAGTTATCTTCTTAGAACAAACACACAAACAAACAAAAAGAGACTTACTGTGCAGCCAGACTACTTGGGGATAGCGTCTGTCCATCATTTTCACTCCACAGATATGTTGTATTACCAGAGCCACCTAAATTAATAACATTTATACAGGTGAAAATTTAGCATGTTTGTGATAATAATTTTGGGAGTTTTTTTGCTTAGCAAAAACCATCCTCAAGGTCAAATTACTGGGGGATGAGGAGGATGCAGAAAATTTCCAGAATTTTCTTCCAAAGTATTTTATAGATATCGAGGCTCTTTTTGTTGGGAACATTTAGGATATTTATAGGAAGTAGATGTCTACTAATCAAAATAATCTCAATGGTTAAACACATGCATTTCTAACAAATTCTGTCTCCGCATATTAAACTGTTTTATTATTTTATCCCAAGATATGTATGTGTAGATTACTCTTGAATACTATAATGAAGATTGACTACTACATGATTTGTTTATCAAATGAAGTCAATTGAAGTCTTATGGATAACTGGATTTTTTTTTAAATTTTTTTTATTTTTTGCCATCAGTTGTCTAGAAGGTAGCTACCATCACTAGTCTATTTTTATTTACTTTCAAAAAGCAGCCACTGATGAGCCTCCCTGGCACCAAGGAATTACTACCAAGCACCAACTAGCAATGCAACTGGAAAAAGACCTTGACCAAAAGGGGGAATAGGTAAAGACAAATGAGTTTATAAGGCTAAGAGACTTCAAAGTGAGTCTGGAGGTCATTCCAGAGGTTACGTTTATGCATGTCTCAGCAGGATCTCATTGACTGCCAAATTAGACACTACCCCAAATAGTGGGCTCTATAGACACCTAGGCATTATACTTTGGTCAGGGCAGTTAGCTCATGAGTTTGGTGTCTTGCCAGTGGGCCCTACTTTGGGGTTTGTGTCCCCCAGTGTGACAGAATTGGACTCCGTTGTGGTTTCCCTACACATGAATCTTCTGTCCCTTCTATTTGAACCTATAGTTGGTGCTTGAGTTGGTAGGTGTACGTCCAAGGGACTTGAATCTTTGGACTGTCCATGTGCCTGCTGGACTCTGAGCCTCAACAGAATTGCAACAACTACTCTCCAGTTCATTGGACTCACCCAGAACAACTAACAAGGAGGTGATGATGGACAACCACCACACCAAGGAACCGAGAGAGCCTACAACTGCAAGCAGGAGAGTCTCGTCCATCGGCTATATGGGACTGAAGCCCCCTCTCAATTTGGGGTGGACTGGGCATCACCATCCCAGAATCCTCAGGATTGAGGAATGAGTTATGGACTAGAGTGGACTTACTGATATTCTACTATAGACTTACTGTGATTCTAACAATGGAAGAACTTATATCATTGATGCAGAGGCAGTGGCCACTGGAGGTTCTGAGGTCAGGGAGAGGGAAAACAGGTGTAATACGAGGGCATTTTTGGGACTTGGGAATTGTCCTGAATGACAGGTACAGACCATTATATATCTTGCCATAACCTACAGAATTGTGTGGGAGAGTGTAAACTACAATGTAAACTATAATCCATGCTTAGTGGCAATGTTCCAAAACGTGTTCATCAATTACAATGAAAATGTACCACACTAATGAAGGATGTTGTTAATGGGAGTAAATGTGGGCAGTGTGGGGAGCAGGGCGTATGGGAATCCCCTATATTTTTTATGTAACATTTATATAATCTAAATATCTTTTTTTAATTAAAAATTATTTTAAAAAGCAGCTGCTGATCTCACTGTAAAGCAGCTGTGATTGCAAATTGGCTAATACTAACAGAACTGTCCTGAGTGGTCTCAAATAATATAAAGGTGGGTCTAATGGAAACTTAGTGTGAAGATCTAATTAAAAACCTTGAATTGCCCCCATAAGTTAGATAGGTCGTTTATTCAGCTTGCCACCGAAGGTTGTATCATAAAGGAATAAGGGTACAACAGAATTCCCATTAAAAATTGAAACTGAAAATTCTTTAAATGGCCACTGCATAAATAAAACCCCAAAAATCCAGTGCTTTCATTCAGCTTCCTTAAGGGAACAACATCACATTCTACTCTTCTCTTAGACACTACTAATTTCTTATAAGTAAACCAGCATGGTTCAATTCTGTCAGTTTAAACATGGGCCTAATAACTTTCAACAGGATGTTTTAACACCAGCTTTAATAGTTCTTTCTCTGTCTCTAGTTAGTGCATTCCATTCTAAAAGACCTAGGGCAAAACTAGTTTTCCTGGGCTCCATTCAAGGTGTGCCTGAATATCATTGCTCCTTTACGATAAACTAAGCACAGCATGTTAAAGTCCCAAGGATGAAGATACTCAAAAATAGCCAATAATTAATGGTAATACTTACTATTTATTGGCATCCATATATAGACTAATTAAGGATAGAACTTTGTTGAGATTTATGTTTTCACCATGTTTAGATCTATAAAACAGCTTTTCCAAGAGCATCTCTTGCTCCATTTTGAACTCCTATGTGATGCTAAGCAAGTTAATTGGTATTTGCGTACTATATGGTTATGGACTTTCTCTTCCTCATCAAGCCATCAAAATGAGTAACTAATAGAATTTAACTTTAGACATACCAATGATAAACTTGACACTAAAGTTAAGTAGGGACCTTTTATTCTTGCCTCTAAGAACTGTATCTTTGAAGAAATGCTATTCTAAATAGGGTTTTTACAAAATGGAAAATATTACAGACCTTTAACAAGTTAGATTTTACTTCTTTTTGTTTGTAGAATTAGGCATATTTAAAAATGGTACACATCGACTTAGAAAGAAATCAAGTACATAGATAACCTCTTTTCATCATGAAAGTTAGCTTTCTATTTAAAAATGTAATTTCATATGATTTACTATCTTGCAAAAGAGCAAACTTGAAGGAGTCACACAGGTAATCTCTGCTCTCAAAACTCCAGTGTTTATAAATGGAAAAACTGAAGCTTACTAACCGTGTAGCAGGGCTCCTAGCTGGCTCAGGGCTGAAAATTAGGTCACTTAAGATAGGAAGTTAGAAGATAACCTTCTTCCCAAGCATCTATTAGCACCTCCATGCTTTTGTGGTTGCTGAGGAGGCTCCTGAGGAAACCCCAAGGTGAGTTCCCAGTTGAGGTTGAATCAGACAGACATGGGCTGTGGGAGGTTGCTAGAAATCAGAGCGCAGAGAAGAATGGGGGTGGTATGAGAAAGTCGATCATGTGGGTAGGTGTCTAGCATCATGAGCCAGACTCCATCAGGGCCTAAAAGTGTGGGCAGTTCTGAGGACTTGTGGTGTCAGGTACTTCCATGCCCCAGCTAGACACCCTGGAAGCAAGTGTGTATATATCCCAGAGAGTATATGTGAATAGGGCTGTCGATGAACAGAGCTCAAGGGACCTGGCTTTGGAGGGAGCATCTCACCACATGCTGGAGGTGTAACGTAGGCAAAGTACCCAGCCTCCCTCGCCTTCAGTTTGCCTGTAAAATGAGATGATAACTGTATCTCATAGAGTCGTACTGGGAATAAAAGGCCCATGGAGCTCTAGTATGAGATCCTCCTCCAGCTTACCTGAGTGCAAAACCGAGGGAGAGTGTTTTCACTTTATAAAATCCTGCTACTTATGAAGACTAAGCATACAGTGGCCTAGGAAATGTAGCAGGTATTTTGTACTTAGGGCTAGAGCCTCCTGCGCTGTTGAACTAGGGTCACTAGTTCAGCTTTCAATGTCAAGTTTGCGTTCTCAAATGGATTCCCAGGAATATCTGGGAAGATTTTTCAAATGCCTGACATTTCTGCTCAAGCAGGTGGGGATATGGGACTGATGACTTTTAGCAATGACAAGAACCTTAGAGCAACGGGATCTCCAAACTGATGAAGTCACAATATAGGGAATTAGAGACCAAGCAAAGGTCAGCACATACAATCTTACACACAATAACACATTTCCCTGATGTATTTCTTTATCATCCTGACCATAAATGACATGTTTTTATTAGTATATTCATAGCCATGAGAGCCAGTCATCATCAAAAATGAAAACTGAGTTATATTGTGCACCAGGAAAAGTGTTTGCTGCTTCAGTTAATAAGAAATGCTGCTTACTTCTATGATGAGCTTTTGTCCTTTGTAAAAGCTTTTTTTAACTTTATCACTTACTTTATGTTAATTAAAAGGTGTGAGTCTGAAGATGAGAAGGAAAAGAATGGTAGGGAGAAATGTGAGACAAATGTTCAAGTTTTTAAAGTACAAATATGAAAGTAGTACAGGGGGAGCAGATGTGGCTCAATGGCTGAGTGCCTGCCTCCCATGTGCAAGGTCCTGGGTTCAATCCCCAGTACCTCCTTTAAAAAGAAAAAAGAATACAGAGGAAATAATTAGCTTCTGTTAGCACAATGATTTGCTTTTCTGTCCTGGATTCCTTCTAAGGAGCAAGTTTTTCTTTCTCTAATGTTTGTCAAGACCATTAAATTTAACAATTCATCATGCAAGCTAGTCATTAATTTTGTAATTGGAGATTTAAAGAAATGTCTTAGATGAACAGAAACTGATATCCAAGAATGTGACAGTTTGAAGCTTTTTGTGAAACCCAGAAAAGATCATATTCTTGGAGCTAATCCATTCCTGTGGGTGTGGAACCCTTTGATTGGATTGTATTCGGTTGGGGGCCATTGATTGTAGTGCTTCAGTGAGAGGTGACCCAGGATGGGTCTCAGTCCTTTTGGTGGAGTCCTATGTAAACAGGAGAGACATGCAAAGACACACAGACAGAGAGAGCTGCCATTTTACCCTGCCATGTGAGAGAGGACTCCAGGATCACCAGCTTCCCAGAGGCTGAAAGAGAGAAGGAGTCCAGAAGGCTGAGAGATGAGCCACATAACTGATTGCCCACATCTGAGCTTGGGGAGAAAGTGAGCCTGGAGAAGAAGGCAGAGACCAGCCACCATTGTGCCTTGCCACATAGCAAGAGTCAGCAGCTGACCTTTAGTGAGAGAGCATCTCTGATGATGTCTTGATTTGGACATTTTCACAGCCTCAGTACTGTAAAATCTTACCCAAATAAATTTCCATTGTAAAAACCAAACCATTTCTGGTATGTTGCATTCGCAGCCTTTAGCAAACTGAAATAAAGGGTAAGTATGTTGGACTCTCCAGTAAGAATTTGCTTTTCATATGAAAACTATAGTTAAAGACCTTACAATGAACTTATTGCACAATATTATATTTTATCTTACTGTAATTTGAGACCTTAAGATGAGCTTGTGACCTGCTGCTCTCAGGATGCTTACTTCGTAAACCACAGGTAAAAGTCTACGTATTAAAAAGCTGACAAACCCAACCAAGAAAGGATATAATTCTAAATTCATTCAAGGGTGATAAATGCTAACCAAACATTTTACTTGGGAAGTAGATACTTCTTCCTTACCGCCCTAGATCTCTGTCAATCTCTGCCTGTGAGTAGATATATTTACATTTCCATGTGTGTGGTATATAATGCCATTCTCTATATGCAAAGATGACATTTTCTGAATCACTAGCAACCTGCTATATACCTTGCCTTACTGGGGATGACAGCAGATTTGCACTGTTCTAGTCAGACTAATGACACCATGCATTTTCAAGGTGGTGGGTTGGGGGCATATTTTTACCAATGAAAGATTCATCCAAAAAAAGTCAGTTTGGAAATGAGGGCAAAAATACTGCAATTCAGTTCAGGCTTTTGTTCCAAAAACCAGTGGTAGAAATCTATTAGTTGAGGCTTACTCTCTGATGTTTACATTTCGTACCAAGGTATGGATAAAGTTTTACAAGCTAAGGGAGATCATTTTCACCTAATTAAAAATCCTTGAAAGTCATGACCCTTTTTCCTATCATTTCTTTCTCTCCCCACACATAGATCACCAAGAAATCCAGATTTAGTCACGGCATATGTCCCCACCTAAGAATAATATCATCTAAAAATGATGACTACTTCAGTTGCACTGTTTTATATTTCTAACGGGCTTTGTGACACAGAATTTAATACAGAAGATGGAAATATAATACCTTGAGCTGGGGAGTCCAGAGTGTACAGCAGATGTTTAACAGACTTCTGAAGGGCTCTGAATCCTTCGTTAGCCCTGACATGTGGGTATACCTTCTGCACAACCAGCAGAGCACTAACAAGTAGAAAAACAGTTACACCAGGTTGCACTTCAAGATTTTCAGACAGAAACAAAAGGTTATTCAAGGAGAAAATGGCTACAGAATAGAAAATTATTCTTATAACATAAAAGACAAGATGCTGCTTTTGTAATTTAATTACTTGTTTGTCTGTGCATGCACAAAATCCCAACAAAATGTTCTCCAACCAGGATGGAACAGTTCACATTGCCAGGATTCTAAAGTCTCGAGACTCTAATTTTTTTTTCTCCCCCAGCCTTAAAATAAGGAGTAAAGTTCACATCACTTGAATATTTTTATATTAAGACATAAATAAATGGTTAGGGAAAGCAACTTTAATGTAGGGATACTTTTAAAAATTAAATGGAAAGATTAACTACTGGAAATCATTTTCATTAAAAATCAAATCCAGACTAAATGACATTGTCTTCCTATGACTTTTATGTTATCAATAAGATGAGGCAGTCCACACTGCGGAATGGACAGTCAGGAAATTCATGTATGTTTGAATTCATTCTACATTTCCAAAATATTATTTAAATAATGCCTTTTTATTTATTAGTATGTTTTTAATATTTGCATTGTACAAGTATGTCTGAATGTGATTTACACCAACCATCAAGTCTGAGTTGCTTTAATTTACTTGAGTAGTAACTAGCAAAAGGCTTTTGTTAACAATTTGCCATCCTGAAGTTAAACGTAGTACAAGTTAGATAACAGTGTTTCCTATTGTATCCATTAGCCAAATGAATGCCTACTACTGCAAGAGATGCACTAATCTCATGGTATTCTACACTATTTCTGTAACTTTTAAATTTGGATTAATATACTTTTAATTTTAGCTCCTTAGATATGAATGAAAAACTGTTAGGAGAGCTAACTTTTGAGTGCCCTCTAGTAAGTTTCTAGTATAAATTAGGGCAAACATATACATATCTGTGTGTGTGTATATCCATATATATGTAAATAATTTTGTTTCATTCCCTAATAATTCCATGAAGTAGATTTTATTAACCTTGTTTTGCAAATGGGAAAATTAAAGTTTAAAAAAATTAAATAATTTACACAAAGTTATCCAATCAGTAATGTGTAAAGCAGGGGTCTGTCTGATTCCAAAGTTTGTTTTCTTTACCCTCTAGGTCTTGCCCCTGGCACAATAACTTTTTGCCAAGGTAGGGGGAGGGCAGGGTATTTCCGCACAGACTGCCTGGTGTTGTTAAACTTATACTATACCAGCTTTGTGTTCTAAATGATTTCCTGTCTTGACCATTGAGGCATGACTGTATTTTTTCATCTCTGCTCTGCATATATGACAGGTGATACCTCAAGCCTTTTTATATTTGTCCAAAGAATCTCCTCATCCTCGACTTTGGGTTGCTTCTGAATTCTGGCAACCATGGAGCCAGTCAGGTCGTGGATCTCTGCCAAGCTTTTCCAGGCCTGGCCCCTGCCTGACTCACTCCTGTTGTCTCAAAGTAACACCTTCAAAAACCGAATTCTTGGCAATCTCATTAAAACTGTCAGGATTATTATTTATCGATATTATTAATAAAATGGCAGTAGACTTAATATGCCTTTTTCTCACAAAACATAACACAATAGTTATGTTTATGGCCCCCACCCTCCCTGAATTCCTTTGAAAGAGTCATCAAAATAAATTTATTTTATTTCATAGATTTTTTTCCTGCTCTTTAGCATACCAAAATGGAAATTCTTTAAAACATGTCCTTATAAATAAAGGCAATTAAACAAAGAGATTTTGTAATTCATATCTAAGCACAGTTTTTTCTTTTAAAAAGGTGTAAATCATGTATCTCTTTAGATAGATCTTTCTTGATTTATGAGATAGCTAATTTTTGCTAGTTTTGTTATACCCTTAATATTATCATCTGATTTTGGTGTTTGGTTTATAGAGCAACTCACAAATTAAAACTGGAGGATCATGTTTTACTTGTTCAACAAAGAGTAAGATAAACCAGTGAGACCATAATTTGTGAGAAAATTATGGCTTTTAATGACACTGACAGCTTAAAATTTGACAAAAAAGTTTATAAAGCAGTCTCCTATAGAAATATAATATGAACCACATGTTTAATTTTAAATTTTCTAGTAGCCACATTAAAAGTCAAAGGAATAAGTGAAATTAATTTTAATAAGATATATTTTTAAACCCAATTTATCCATAATATTATCATTTCAACATCTAATAAATATATAACTAAGGGAATATTTTAATTCTTATTTTGTACTAAGTCTTCAAAAGTTACTGTCTTATATTTACAGACATGTCAATTCAGATGCTAAATTTTCATTGAAAATATTTAATCCATAGGTAGATTTCATTAAACTTCCAGGTGAAAAATTAGTTTCACAAACACAAGTTGTTCCAAATGTACCTAAGTGTTTTCCAACAACTGAATCAACTACACATTTTAAAATGTATATTTAAGCTAATTGAAATTTAATAAAATTATGTATTCAGTTTTTCCACCACATGTTACAATTTCAAGTGCTCAGTAACCACATGTGACTGGGGGTATTATATTGGTCAGAGCAGGTTTATAAATTGGGAATGATTAAGTGAACCAATTAAAAAAACAGTTGTTCAGATTGGATAAAAGTCAAATGCCATTTATTTTATAATAAGCTGAAGCTATTTTTTAAAGAGCTGTTTTCTTTATTATGTAGACTGTTTTACAACATTAACAATCACTACTTAAATCGTACTCTATTGCATGTTACTGTATGCATCAATTTTATGTTAAATATTAAGTGAATTAAAACAACCACAGTGCAAAGTCTTTCCTATGTAATTTACTGCACCAAAATGCCTAAAGTTTATTTGTTTTTACCCCATCTACTGAATGCTATTTTGTATATTTTAAAAATATTTTATTTGTTGTTTTTTTGTGTTTCTTTTTAGACAAAATTTATTGAGGTATAATTTACATACAATAAAATATACATATTTTAGGCATACAGTTCAAAGATTTTGACAAATATATATACTTATACACCCCAAAAAAGTTTCTTGATGCTCCCAACACTTGCCCTAGGAACCATTGATTTGATTTCTATCACAATAGATTAATTTTGCTGTAAATAAAACAACTTCCCATAAATGGAACAATACAGTACCTACACATGCATTATGTATTTTGTCTACATTCTTTTGCCACTATAATATTCATGAGATTTATCCATATGATGTGTGTATCAGTAATCCGTTTCTTTTTATTGCTGAGTAGAATTCAATTATATGAATAAACCACAATTTGCTTAACTATTCTGTTGATAGAAATTAATTCCCCCCCCCCCAATTTTTAGCAATTCTGAATAAATCTACTATAAACATCAGCATAGGAAACTTTGTGTGGGCACACATTTTCATTATTTTGGGTAAATACCCTAGAGCAGACTCTTGGATAATACCAATCAATGGTTTAACTTCATTAGAAACTATCACACTGTTTTCCAAAGTGTTTGTATCACTTTATACTCTAACTTTCAATGTATGAGAATTCCAGTTCCTCCACACCCTTGTCAAACTTGGGGTCAGCCATCTCTTAAAACTTTACCCATCCTAGCGAATCTGGAATGGTATCTCAAAGTGTTCTGAATATTATTTTGACTAATGCCTTTCATTGCTACACTATACATTTCAAATGATTCTCCTTTAATTGATTCATCTGCTTGCTTTCTAAGACAGACTATAAATTGGAAGAGGAAGATCAAGTGTCAAAATTCTGGATGAGTTTAAATTTCCCTAAGAGCTAGATGAGGACCTATCTAAAAAACTTACTGATATCTTACTACTTCTATATTTATGGTGTTCTATAGTGGAAAGAGCACTGACCTGGGTTTGAATCCCTTGAGTTCAGGTCCTGGGTCTGTCACTTAATAGTTATTCGTTGTAGAACCTTAGGCAAGCCATTTAACTTACGTGAAGGTTTGTTTTCTCTTTGGTAAAATAGGATTATATTTTGTCTATCTCAAAGCACTAATGTGAAAATCAAATGAAATCAATGTAACAACATAAGAGGTCTTTGTACAAACATAAGCTACTGGAAGCCTTCCAAAGAGGATAAGACCAGCCTTCTGGTTCTTGAGTCATTTAAAATAGAATACATTTAAAATAGAGTACACCAGCTCTTAATGACCTATTAGAGAGGCAGCCTGGGTTCTGGAGTTAGGAAATTCAGGTTCAGCCCCTCCTAGCTGCATGATCAGCAAATACCTAATCTTTATGACCCTCCGTTGCCTCATTTGGAAAATAAATAATAGGTTTGCTGTAAGAGTCAATGTAATGCTATACGTCAAGGGCCAAATAAAATGTTTGGCATGTAATAGGCCCTCACTAATTGATAGTTTTGATTTGTAGTTGTAATTGTAGTTGTTTTGTTTTCTTTTAATGAACATTCCCAAATTAACCAGACAGCATAGTCAAAAATAACCTTTTCCATGTGTTTCTCAATTCTAAATATGAGCCCATTAAACTCCAAATGCTGGCCATGCCCAGATCTCTTTTGTGAGGAAAACAGCCCTTAGAGGAGTTTCTTTTGCAAAAAAAAAAAAAAAAAGGCCAATCTTTGTGTGATATATGTCTTTATAGCCAATCCAATATGCAGGCTTTGAAAGGTCATTTACAGGCTGGCTGCACACGAGGGAATCCAGTCTCCCTGAGGTAGATGGCACAAAGCTCTAACCAACAAGTTTGTTTTGTATTGGATGGTGCCAACTGAATCCAATCCTATCTTTTCTTTGGGGGAAGTTTAAATGCTAGACACACACAGCTCAGGTTGTTCTTGAATGAGCCCGAAACACTGTCCCAATCTACCCTTGTTCCTGCTATACACCTCATCCTCGGAAGCACTGGGCCTTCCAATGACAATACAGCTGTAAGATTAGGGTTCCTTCTCACTTCCTCACGTGCCCCAGTGATCACCCCCCCCCCTTGTGTTTCTTCTACACCTAACTAATGTACTCATCTTCATTGCTAAAATCAGCAGTAAGGTGCTGAAGGATTATTTGCTCTGCATTTAAATTATCTATGTTAACTGATTCTCAAAGGTACCATTTTTTAAAAAAGATTTCTTTGTCAACGGTAATGTTGAATCTAATTCTTACATTTTCTTACCTGTTTGCCTTTCGAAGAACATCGAATAGATCACTTAGTGTTGTGTCATTCTGAAACACATTTGGAAAACTAGAGAGAAACTGCCACAGAGCTGTTTGTTTCTGCATTTGTGAGAAGAAGGACAGCACTTTGACCAATTCCTGAAATACTATCTTCTGGTTGTTGGGGTCACTCGAGACCTTGAAAAATAAACCACACAGAGGGTAAAAATGAGACTTCAATATTTGTGATCTCATGGCTTGATGTCTTTGAGGGCATAAAAAAATCTAGATTTTGTATATAACAACTCCTTCAGATTTTTACAAAGGTTGGCAACTTTAACTTGGAAAGACTGCAACCATTTCAAATGTACTTAAATATGACTGGATTTTTTCTATAGCTCCAGGAATTGACACATTTAAAGCTTGATTAGCACAGTTGTTTTCATTCAAAATATTTTAAGTGTTTATTTAGGAATTAAAATTAATTTCCTGAAATAAAATTAGTTTCTGAGTAATGCTTTTCCTTTTCCTTAGGACCTGGTTTTGGAGCTGCAGATGTATTCTCCCTAAATCCATTATCAGACTTCATACTATTTGGGGGGAAGAACCCTTACAACAACACACACACACAACACACACACATGCACACACATATTTATGAAAATATTCACTGCTGCGATTAAAAATATTTAGCATAATAAAATATTTCCAAAGCCCTGTTGCAATACCAGGAACTTTAGTTGTAATAAATGATCAGTGAGTAAACCTATAAAATCAATTACTTCTTTAGTCTGCCTCCATGTAACAATCACATATCATACTATGATCAAACAACTAAACAAAAATCCATGCACTTTTCTCCTCCTCTGGATCAGAGAATCTAGCTAGTGCCTTCAGAGATAAAATGTTTTTTTCATTATACTCCCTCCCAAAGCAATTTCCTTAATAAACTCAGTCATACTAGTACAGTTAGGCTTCTCATCTGTGTTAATTCAAGGCCTTACAAGTTGAGAATGCGATTCTTAACAATGTATTCTTGGCCACACATTCTATTGCACACAACGGTGGAGTTTATTAAGAAAGGATTTTAAGTGCCTAACATTCTGATTGGGAATATTATAACAGTGTCTCTATCCAGTTCATTCAGAAAACTCAGATAACTAAAAGGTAATTAAAGCATGCTCTACTAGACAAAAATTATTTACAACAAATTCAGAGAATAAAGGGAAAATAATAGATGTGGATGTTTTACTTATTCCTGTCTATAAAATCTCAAGATAATTCTTAATATTTTTGTGACCTTTCATTTCATCTGGGGTTTCATTAAATTTAGATTGTCTGTATTATTTTTACTAGTGTAGTTTAAGACTAGCCTATATAAATGGTTATTAGCACCCTACTGTAGAATGTTCTTGGTTCTAGCATGTAGTATTTTGGGGAAAAGAACATACTATTACATCAAAAGGTAGTTTTCAAATTGTTTGATGTCAATGAGCAAAATTAAAAGGGACCATTTTCTAACTTCCAGTAGTCATATGGCTCTGATGGTTTAATTAATAAGCTTACATTACATTCTGAGTAACGTCACATAAAGATCTCAAAGAAAACAGTGACTCCTCATACACCATAGCACAAAGCCATATTGCATCTTCAAAGGTGTGTCTCCATTAACTAAGTCAATATTTTTAGTTCAGCATTGAAATCATTTTAATCCTGCACATTGAAATGATAAGTGGATATTATTTAGGATTAGATGGTGTGCAAATCTCTATGGCAGGAATCCATGCCATAGATAAGCAAATATTCCAGTCAGCGTTTCCCAAACAATGTGGCTACAAACTTGCTCTTTGTCTCATGTTGAGTCACTTTGTTGGTGCATGAATGGAAACAATAAACCTTTTTTCTATTGTTTATGAGATCCGTGACTCTTTTATTAAGACATCCACACTCACCTGAGAGATATGCTTCCTTAGTTCTTGGAGAGAAGACTCTAAAAGGGTCATGTTGGAAAGGCAAAACTTGTTAAAAACATTTTTTCCTAGAGTGGACCAGGAGAAGGCATAATCCCCAATGTATGTTGGATAGCTCTCACAGAGTTCTCTTCTTATATCTTCTGCAGTTGAGTTTTGCTTTACCAGCTAAAAAAGGGAATGAGGAAAGCGAGATTATAATGTTAGTAAACAGATATACAAGTATTTTAGTCTTCAAGGAAACTGACCTAGCTTCACAATAACCAAAGTCCTGTATAGAACACCTATTAAGATCACTAAAATACACCGGGCTTAGCCAGGAAACGTGCCAAGAGAATTTGTAAATGTGGTAAATTTCTGTCGTTGTTATAAATTAAGTAAAGTATATATGATTTGCTTGACGGAACTCATTTCCCATCCCTGACCAGGAAACCTAAATGCTCCAGATCTTTTCTCACAAAAATCTTCAAACATAAAAGTCTTTTTCATTTTCCTGGTCCTTTAGCAGCAGAGACTCAGGTGTCCTAACTCTCTGTGAACTTCAGGGGAAATGGCCATGATCTTTGGAAAACTTCCCAAAGAGGAGGAGCCTTAGAGAAATGGCCAAACGAATTATTTTTCATTTGCAAAGCTATTCCTCCATTTAAGTCTAATGCACAGAAAAAGGAAAGCATGCATATGAAAATAAATACGTGTAGGGATAATAACCAAAAGCAATAATTGGAAAGTAATTTCATAATGGAATCACTATACTCTCATATATTTCACAATGCAGGCCAGTCACAGGTACAGCACTATTTAAGTCATATTGATCCCATTCACCATTATTAATTTGTTTAGGTATTTAACAGCCAACCATACTCAGTTGTAATACTTAAGGAGTCCATCATAGTAATCAGTTCTTTTAGCCCTGTGAGGTGAGGCCAACTTTACCCACCCTCAGTTTATACCACAAAATCTATGCTCTGCTTTCCGGTGACTCAACTTCTAAATACAATGGAACAAGACAGGACCCACTTATTCTAGGACGTAGTGAGTGTGCTAGGTCTTCTCTTTCCCAATAGTACACATAAACTCATACCAAAATGATTTCTCTATTTATTCTTGCAAGGGTTTCAGAAAGCATTAAAGAGAAAGAAAAGGAGTCAGAGAGATTGGTGACACAGGCATCAACATGTATCCTAAATTTACATCCCATCCCTGCTCAAGCAACTCTAAACATATCTCTCTATACAGAGAAAATTCATTTTTGACTTATCACTAAATATTATGACTCTGCTGATGCACAAAATTCTGAAATCTTATTCCATATGAGTAAGATAACTTGGGAGTTTCAATACAATAAAGTGTGTATTTTTGAGGATAGCAATGCTATTCCAGATATTAAATAATTTATCTGGTTCCATGCATGACTGTCTATTTCAAGGAACCTATATGGCAGAAATTGAACGGAATATAACAACTTTCCCTGGTTTACACACTGGCCTGATTTGGAAAGATTTTTCTAAAATTACAGAAGTTACAGGTTTACAGAAAAATCATGCATAAAATACAGAGTTCTCATATGCCATACTATTATTAAAACTTTGCATTAGTGGGGTACATTTGTTACAATTGACGAAAGAGCATTTTTATCATTTTACTGTTAACTATAGTCTATGGTTTACATTGGGTTTCATGGTTTGTATTGTACAGTCCTATATTTTATTTTTAAACTTTTTATTCTAGCAATATCTATACAGCCTAAAAGTTCCCATTTTAGCCACATTCAAATTTATAATTCAGTGCTGTGAATTATGTTTGCAATGTCATACTACTATTACCAACAACCGTTACCAAAACTTTTTCATTAACTCAAATAGAAGTGCTATACAATTTAAGCATTAACTCCCCATTCTCTACCCCTACCCCAGCCCTGGTAACCCATATTCTAATTTCTGACTCTATGAGTGTGCTTATGCTAATTATTTCATATCAGTGAGATCACAAAATATGTGTCCTTTTGTGTCTGTTATTTCACTCAACATGATGTCTTCAAAGTTCATCCATGTTCTCACATGTATCAGAACTTCATTTCTTTTTATGGCTAAACAATATTTCATTGTGTGTATGTGTGTGTATATATATATATATATAAATGCATACACACATATATACATATATATCACATTTTTTAATCCATTCATCAGTTAAAGGCTACTTCGGTTGTTTCCATCTTTTAGCTACTGTAAAAATTGTTGCTATGAACATCAGTGTGCAAATATCTGTTTTAGTCCCTGCTTTCAATTCTTGTGGGTATATGCCTAGAAGTGGGATTGCCAGGTCATAGGGTAAGTCTATACTTAACTTTCTGAGGAACTGCTAAACTGTCTCTTACAGTGTCTGCACCAATTTATATCCCCACCAAAAAATAACAGGTGTTCTTATTTCTCCATATCCTCACCAACACTTGCAATTTTCCATTTTAAAAAAATAGTTGTCATTCTTAAGCAGGGGTTCTTAACCTTTTTCATTCCATGGACCCCTTTGCCAGTCAGGTGGAAAACACTGACCCCTTACTAAGTCTAAACTATATTGTCTATCATTTAATAAATATATCACACCTGTACCACTGTGTTCCCACGAGAATAATGTTTGTTTGTTTTTTTAAAGATTTATTTTTTATCCCCCCCTCTTTGCATGTTCTTGCTGTGTTCATTTTTTCTCTGTGTTCTTCTGTGTCTGCTTGTCTCCTCCTGCTGGGGTGACCTGCCGAGTCAGTTCACCAGCACGGGGCCTGCCTGCTGGTGGGGGCTCGCCCTTGCTCGCGGGGGCTTGTCTTTGCCCGTGGGGGCTTGTCTTTTTGCCCGCCTGCAGGGGCTTGCCTTTGCCTGCAGCAGCATGCCCCGCCCGCGGCGGCATGCCCCGCCCATGTTGGCTTGCTTTCTTGAAGCGGTCTGTCCATTAGAAGAGGCCCGGGGACCCCGGACCGAATCCAGGGCCTCCCCTGTGGTAAACCGGTACCCTACCAACTGGGTTATACAGCCGGCCCCATAATGTTTTTTTAATTGTAATTCAAGGTTGCACACCCCTTGTTAAGAACCCCTGTAAAGGGCATGAAATGGTATCTCCTTGTGGATTTGATTTGCATTCCCCTAATGGCTAATGATGTTGAACATCTTTCATGTGCTTTTTGGCCATTTGTATATCCTCCTTGGAGAAAATGTATATTCAAGTCTTTTGTCCATTTTTAACTGGGTTGTTTGTCTTTTTGTTGTTGAGCTGAAGGATTTCATCAAATATTCTGGATATTAAACCCTTATAAGATTGTGGTTTCCCAATATTTTCTCCCATTCTGTGGGTCATCTTCTTACTTTCATGGTAAAGTTCTTTGATGCACAAAAGATTTTAATTTTGATGAGGTTCCATTTATCTATTTTTTCTTTTGTTATTTGTGCACTGTGTATAAAGTCTAAGAAACCATTGTCTAACACAGGGTCTTGAAGATACTTCCCTGGGTTTTCTTCTAGGAGTTTGATAGTTCTAGCTCTTATTTTTAGGTCTTTGGTCCACTTTGAGTTGATTTTTGTACATGATGTGAGGTAGGGGTCCACCTTCATTCTTTTGCATATGGACATCCAGTTTTCCCAGTACCACTTGTTGAAAAAACTATTATTTCCCAATTGAGTGGATTTGGTACCCTTGTCAAAAATAAGTTGGCCATAAATGTGAGGGTTGATTTCTGAACTTTCAATTTCATTCCATCTGTCTATATGCCTGTCCTTGCACTGATACTATGCTGTATTTTTACTGTGGTTTTCTAATAAATTTTAAGATCAGTAAGTGTGAATTCTCCAGCTTCTTTCTTCTTTTTAAAGATTGCTATCTTTTTGTGGGATTGGTAGTAATGTTCCCCTTTTCATTTCTGATTTTAGTTATTTGTGTCCTCTCTAATTTTTTCTTTATCAGAAATTTTATTGATCCTTTCAAAGAACCAACCTTTGGTTTTGATGATTCTATAGTTTTTTATACTATATTTCATTTATCTCTGCTCTAATCTTTGTTATTGCCTTCCCTCTTCTCACTTTAGGTTTAGCCTGCTTTTCTTTTTATAGATTCTTGGGTTTTGAGGTTAGGTCTCTCATTTGAGATCGTTCTTTTTTAATGTAAGCATTTAGAGCTATAAATTTCCTCTCAGTACTGCCTTTGCTGTATCCCATAAGTTTTGGTATGCTGCGTTTTCATTTTCATTCATATCATTCAAGACGTTTTCTAATTTTCCTTGTGATTTTTTCCTTTGACCCACCAATTGTTTAAGGGTACACTGTTAAATTTTCACTTATTTATGAGTTTTCCATTTCTCCCTCTGGTATTGGTTTCTAGTTTCATTCCATTGTGGTTGATTGTGGTTGAGAAGATACATTGTTTGATTTCAATAGTTTTAAATCCACTGAGACTTGTTTTGTGACCTAAGATGCTCTATCCTGGAGAATGGCCTAGGGGTATTAGAGAATAATGTGTATTCTGTTGCTCTTGGGTGAAGTGGTCTATATATGACTGCTAGGTCTAATTGCTTGAGTATCATTCAAGTGTTCTATTTCCCTATCAATCTTCCATCTAGATATTCTATCCATTATTGAAAGTGGTGTATTGAAGTCTCCTACTATTAATGTAGAACTGTCTATTTCTCCCTTCAAATCTGTCAATATTTGCTTAATATCTTTTGGGGCTCTGCTGTTCAGTGCATATATATTTATAATTTTTATGTCTTCTTGTTGAATTGACCTCTTTATCAGTTTATAGCGACCTCCTTTGAGATCTCTGATTCTTTCTTCTGCCATCTCCAATCTGCTGTTGAAACCTTCTAGGAACTTTTTCATTTCAGTTGTTGTGCTCTTCAAATCTGCTGTTTCTGCTCGGTTTCTACTAAAAATCTCAAAGAAATTCCCACATTGCTCATACCTTTTAGTTCTTTCTCTATAGTTTCCTTTATTTCCTTTTGCATATTGAGGATCCCTTTTTAAAAGTGTTTGTAAGTCCAAACTACAGTATGGAACAAAAGATTGCAAGATAAACAAACAAGAAATGATGGCCTAGTCAGAAGAACAAGATAAAAAGACAGAAACCATCAATGAAGAGTAATTCTTTGTTTCATACTGTACATTTTAATGCTTTAAAGTGTTAATTTTGGAATTTAGTCCCTGAGCAGTCTGCACCTAAATTTTGTATCCAGTTATTGATATGACAGAGATTTTCTTGAATGCCAAGATTTAATAATAATAATAATAAAAAGCCAAATCAAAAAGCACCTTTCACAATCTTTGCAAATTGGCTCTTCTTTGGCTGGTGGTCTCCTTCGGAGCTCAGCCCTCCTATCAAGAAGATCAGCCTGGGGCAAATGGGAAGTGCAGGGTCCTCCCTGTCTTATCTGAGCCAGCATGGAGCCATGGTGCCTGCTTCTTTTCCTGGGCTTGTGCTTGCTAGTGACCTTAGGAATTCTCCCATTTACAGTTTGCAGGAGTTCAAATGAACAACCCCTTACTCCCTTAGTGCTTTTCTAAGTGCTGCCTTATGTGACTTAATGCAGTTAGTCCTTTTCCCCAGGCCACTTAGCTAGGACAGCAAGCCACTTCTCTGCCCTCTGAACAAACTGGCAGGGTGAGCCTGAGACAGGCTCCCGGTTCATTCCCTCAGATTTCAACCTTACAGATCGGCACTGACATATATGCACCCCCGTATGAGCACAGATACCCCAGTATCTGCTCCCTCTGGAACAAGGCCAGGGAGCCACAATGGGAGTGCAAGCTGGCTCCACCCTGAGGGGCCAGCAAGGTTGCCAAGAGATTCTTCTATGGCTTTTGAAGCTGCATTTTTTGAATCTGTACTTGCCTAGTTAATACAGGCCTTTGACTGTTTTCCATAGTTTTGAGGAAGGTGACTGTTTTTAAGATTCCTCTGCTGCTTTAGCCAGAGGATTTTGGAACAATGGCTGCCCTCAGTGCCATCCCCCAGTGACCTGAAGTAACTTATCAAAAGCAGTGATCAGTGATCAGACCACACCCCCCCAGAGTTTGTAGGGTTAGGTGTTTATGTCCCACTCTGGCACCAGCAAGCTGCACCAGGTGCCCAAGCTGTAGTTCCCACTGCGGCCTGCTATGAGCCTGAGGCATGGGGGATCATAGCCACTGCAGGGAGGGCAGAACTCACAGGCATTTACCGCAATTTACCCCATCCTCCCACTCTTCCCTGGATATCGAACAATGGTCCACTAGACTTTGGAGTTTCAAAATAGTTGATTCCGATAGTTCCTGTGAGTTCAATAAGTGTTTTCACAGAAGTACTGATTCCTGAAGCTTCTTACTCTACTATCTTCCCCTGGGAAGGCTTATGGCTGGAATTAATTGGGCATAATGAGAGGTTTTCTGTGCTAGACAGGGTGCTTTAGATACCTCCATTACTGTATAAACATCCAACTTGGACTGAATAGGAAAGTCTTATTTTATAGTCAGCATTTGCAAAGTTGTCTTGATGGATATCGTGTCTTTTCCTGTTGTCCATTTTTATGTTGTCTTTTGGCTTATTTGCATAAACTAGTTTATTGAGATGCTTCAGTTATACAGAATGTTAGTTCCAGGGTAACTAACAGAGACATGTTAACCAGCAGTGTTTATGGTCACTGGAATATGATTAAAGGTCAGAGACATTTCCTCACAGTTCACATGGAAGAAAAACCTATTATATAAGATATGGTTATATTATTTAAAATGCTGTGTTTGTGTGTGTAAAGAGAGAAAGAAAGTGAGAGATAATGAATGAGAGAAAGAGAGAGAATCATCTCTCAATTCTAGAGTGTTAAAAATGATGTTTTGGAAAGCGGGTATGGCTCAGGCAACTGGGCTCCTGCCCACCACATGGGAGGTCACTGGTTCGGATCCCAGTGCCTCCTAAAGAAAACAGCAAGCTGGCGCAACGGGAAGGCATGGCAAGCTGACACAGCAATAGACATGAGAAGAAAAAACAAAATGAGAGACACAACAAAGCAGGGAGCAGAGGTTCCCGGTGCCTCCTAAAGAAGACAGCAAGCTGACGCAATGGGCAGGCGTGGTGAACTGATGCAACAAGATGACGCAACAAGAGATGCAGGGAGGAAGAACATAATGAAAGACACAGCGAAGCAGGGAGTGGAGGTGGCTCAAGCGGTTAGGCACCTCCCTCCCACATCAGAGGTCCCAGGTTTAGCTCCCAGTGCCTCCTAAAGAAACAAGGAAGATGAGCAGACACAGCAAATGAAAAGTGAAAAACAACAAGGGGAAGGGGAGTACTAAATAAATAAAATAAATCTTTAAAAAATTAATGACATTTTATTCATTTCTGAAGAGCACATAAAGTAGACCTCAGATGCCTATAGGAATCAAGCAAGCAAGTAACTTAAATATATGAATCTGGCTGGGTGAAAGACAATATGGAGAAGTAGGGATTGTGGTTAACAGAAGAGTGCCCATTCAGCCTAAAGGCATTTAAATTCAATTTCTTAAAATCCCTGTACCTACACAACCACATGCACAAATTTTGCTTACAGGTTACCAGTTTGTACCTCAGATATAAATTGTCTATTATGTTGCAACCTGAAAAATTTTAAGGAGATGATACCTAGTAAACAGAGGGAACCACACATAAAATCTCTAAAATATATTAAGAAAAAATATTTTCCTACTTTGGGGAGATATTTTCCATAATTCTAAATTTTTCAAAGGCATTAGTGTGGATGAGGCAGTAAGTTTGATGACTTGTTGTAATGTGATTTGGTTTTTTAATTTCCTGCTTCAGAAAATTAAAAAATCACACATAATGCCACCATATTTCTTACTAAATAAAAATCTTAAATGCAATTAAGAGACTTTCACAGAAAAGTACATAAATACTCAAAATCTTAAGGAATTCAGAATGTCTCAGAATTAAGAATTTTATTGATGAACTCCTGAAAGCTCCCTGAGCTATTATTCCAAAATGCAAAGTTGTTCCAAGGCCCTTTCACGTGGGGGGTCCCTCCTATTCACCTAAAAAGAATATGTTCAATCACTCTTTATTATCGGTCTATTACAAAACTATGTGACGTTACCTTTTCCAAACCAAGGATTCGTGCAAGCAATTGACTGCCATTGAAAGTATCTGTTTCATCACTTTCCAAATCAGAACTTGGACTGGGAATTACTGTGGTATGGTGTGAAAAAAGAATAGATTAGCATTCTAAATACACCCAATAAATACACACAAAAAATGGGCATGAGCACATAAGAATCCATAAATATCATTATGGCTCCGTATGCCCCATAGCAAGAATGTGCTCATATGTATCTTCCATGAACATTTCATTCTGACAAACTGGCAAATTCCATGGTATTTCTTTTCACTTAAAATCACAATGGTTTTGGTCTGCTCTTGGATTTCCCCCAGTCATTTAGCTGCCATTCACTATCATGCCAGTTTTTATCATTAAACTTCATCATCAATATTATTGCCCAATAAATGGAAGCATTTCTGTATAGGCCTAGTGGACTTGAGGTGCCTCCCCCAGCTCCAGAGATCCATCACATCCAACATCTGTTCAAAGGATCTGCCAATGCATGGCTGGTGATCGTTTTTTTCTTAATTATTCAACTGGGAGGCTGAAATCTGCTAGGATCATAAATTCCTCCTTCCCAAAGTGGTTTCTGAATGATATTTCAGATCAAATAAATGGGACAAAGCAATTAGTCTGGATTACAGGATACTCTAACCAATTCCCAAAGCAACCTCATCTAGTCCTATTTATAATGTGGCAACGTTTCCTGGATTTACAGCATTAGCTAGAAGGGCATGTTCATATCTATAGCATTAACGTTTCTGAAGCCAGCATGTTTACTTTTCATCAGTTTTGGACAGAAGTGCCTTCTCATCCTCACAGCAAAGAATCTTACTATTCAAAGACACCAGTGACCATCATAAGTATGGCCTGGGCTTTGTTTTAGTGGCCTGGAGGCCAAAGAGTTTACTCTTCCCATATGATTCCTCTCGTACCAAGGCAGTACATTTTTGCGAAGACTGGCTAGAATGAGAAACAAGCAAAGCTCACTGGAGCACAACTCCATGACCTTATTTCTACTGTGCTTTAACCTACTCAGCCAAACAACCACAGATCATTCACAACAGAACCCTGACTCCTGGAAACCATTCACTACAATATTCCATTCTATTAACACAGGACTTTTTATATTTGACCCATC
>PVKH010004301.1:0-23540 GCA_004027955.1 Chaetophractus vellerosus
ATCGGATATAATGAATCCCAAAACACCCCCCAGGGCATTCTTGATGGTTTAAAACCAGGGAGAGCTGATTGCTACACCATATGTTAAATGGGAATGTCGGGAGTAAGCTGGTCCCAGTTCACATAAAGACTATGGTTCTTTGCCAGCAGAAGCCCACTAGTTCTCTCCCCTGCAAATGGCATAATGCACGAACATCCTGTGGTCCTAAATGAACCAATCCACAAAAATCTCAGTGGGCTCAGAACCTGCTGATTATATCGCAACTACAGTGATGCAAATGTCATTGCTATTTTCAGCACCATGCTAATGAATTATACTTAACTACATTAAAAAATAATGATTTGGAAAGGCTACAATTATGATATTTAAAACATAAATTTTACCAAACTGATATTTTACATAGGCTTTGCATTTTCCCTAGCTTTTAGAGTCCAAAAACCAGTCTTTCATCTTCTAAAAGAAAATGGGCAAACAAGCTGATTAAAGAGCTCACTCCAGCAGTTACAACTTTCCACTACCATCCAGAAAGATGTATGAATTGTTCCAAACACTTATCTTTAATAAGAGTGTATTAACAGCTGCCATCTGGAGTTCAGGAGTTTAAAAGAGATGGCAGTAGAAGAATTAAGAAGAATTGAGAGAAATGTTTTTCCAATAAGCAGGAAAAAAACCAACCTCATTTATCCTGAAAAAGAAATGCATAATGTATGTGCGTGTACTTAAAATACCTATGTTCTGTGCTCCAGTTTGGACATGTTCTTGGTCTTTGGTCCCCATTCTGGTGGGTGTGGACTTATTGTAAATAAAATATCTTCAAGATGTGATGTCAGTTAAGGTGTGACCCAGCTGAACCAGGTTGGGCTTCAATCCAAATTACTGGAGACCTTTAGGAGCAGAGTGAAATCCAGACTGAGGGTAAAGCCATGGGGAGCAGCCAGAAGTTGGAAGTCAAAGGAATCCGGGAAGAGAGAGGAGAAGACACTACCATGTGAATTGCCATGTGAAAGAAAAGCCAAGGAATCCCCAAAGATTGCCAGCCAGCCAGAAGATACCAGCCCTGGAAGGAAGCAAGACTCTGAAACTGTAAGCCAATAAATTCCTTTTGTTTAGCCAACCCCATTTCATGGTATTTGTTTTAGCAGCCAAGAAATTAAAGCACAGGCTATGGCTTCATATGCATGAAACACCTGGGCTAAGAAACCTCATAAATCCTGGCCTCCCAAAAGTTGCTACAAGAAAGGTTACTATCTTGGGCCATAGTTTGGAAAAGTTACTCCCAAGAAATCTAGAATGAGTCATTGCCTGGCCAAGGGAGGAGAACTAAATCCATGCTACCTCATGATATAGGAACTCCAAGCTAGAAAATTAACTTTAAAAACTTCACCAAGATCTGTGACACTCATAGACAATGGTAAATAAGCAACTATGTTGAAAAAATTACCCAATTACCCAAGGCATAAAGACACCTTTGGAAAACAAACTCTGCTAAAGAAGAGGCTACATTTTTTTAAAAAAAGAGAAAGATACAAATGGAAAACTACAATGGAAAAATAAATGAATGACCATGAGGAAAAATTGGCAGCAACTACAAGAATTCCCTAAAACTGTAAGTAGTGGAGCAAAGTGAAGAGAATTTCTTAATCCATATGAATAAAATACTCAAACACACACATACACACACACACACAAACAAACAAACAAACAAACAAAAACCAGAAGAGAAACATAGGGCAAAGATAAGAGAGTATGCAAAATGGCAAACGTGGAAAATAACAAGTAGAAATTCTATAAATGAGAGATCTAGTAATTAAAATAAAATGGGTGATGACCAGATCTTGGTTTCTAATACCACTCTTGAATAAAAAGGCACTAGGGCTCCTTGAGAAATGGCTGATTTTAGGGCTAGTGTAGGTAATATGCAAAATGAGCCTGGAGCATCTTGAAGTTCCAGAAAGTAAGGAAGTGCTCGGAAAAACACACAATGATGGGGGTATATCAGAGAGACACAGAAGCCAACCTAAAAGTGGTATGCTCCAATGCCCAAAGCTAGAACAAATTGAGCAACCAAATAAATAACAAAGTATAAAATAAATATCTATGAATCCATACTGAAATAAATAAATGATTGAATAAATATATACACTGGGGAGAATAAACAAATCTCTCATGCAGAAGAATTCAATAAGTTATGTAGATACTCCTCCCCACAATGAGGTGGAGCTTAACTCCCTACAGCTCGTGTGGGGGCTGCTCATAGTGACATGCTTCCAGAGACTGGGTATGGAAAGAGGAAAATAATAACTTCACAGTGGAGAAACCTGACAAACACTACCTTGGCTAGGTGATCAAGGTCAATATTATCAGCGATAAGTCACGTCAATAGCATATACCTTGATGTAATGGGAAGGACAGTTTACCTCGATGGTCTTTCTCCCCCACACTGATAATCTGAGCCTAATGATAACAAAAACATCACATAATCCCAAATTAAGGAATATTCTACAAAACACCTGACAAGCACTCCTCAAAATTGTCAAGGTCATCAATAACAATAAAGGTCTGAAAAATTGTTGCAAAGCAGAAGAGACTAAGGAGACATGATGGCTACATGTAATATGGTATCCAGGATTGGATCCTGGAACAGAAAAAGGACATCATGGAAAAACTAGTGAAATCTTAATACACTGTGAAGTTTGGCTAATAGTAATGTACCATATTAGTTTCATAGTCATTAAGATGTTAACCCCAGGAAAAACTGGGTAAATGGCATGCAGGAACTCTGTGTATTCTATCTGCAACTTTTCTGCAAACCTAACACTATTCTAGAATAAAAAGTTTATTAAAATAAAATAAGTAAATCCAGTGGATAAGTTAAATAATAAACTATATACTTTGAAAGACAGAATTGGTAAAATAGATGACTGATATGAGAGAATCACTCAAATTGCTGAAAAAGAATGAGATGAAAAATAACAAAGAGAAGTTAAGAAGCATTAAGTGGGAAACGGATGTGGCTTAGGCGACTGGGCTCCCATCTACAACATGGGAGTTCTCTGGTTTGGATCCCGGTGCCTCCTAAAGAAGACAGTGAGCTGGCACGATGGGCAGGCATGGCAAGCTGACACAACAAGAGACACAAGAAGAAGAAACATAATGAGAGACACAACCAAACAGGGAAAAGAATGAGATACTCCAATATAGGTATAACAGAATTCCCAGAAGGAAATAATGTAAACAGTGGAGAAAAAGCAATATTCAGAGAAATTGGCAGAATTTTCCTGAATTGAAAAAATAAGAGTCTATATTGAAATGCTTGCCAAGTACAAAGTAGGATAAATAAAAACAAATCCATACCTACATACATCATGGTAAAACTCCTGAACTCCAAGTTAAGGAGAAAAAATTTAAGGGCAACCAAAAAGAAGACAACAGATTGCCTACAAATAAATGCAATTTTGATAAAACATTTATCTTCAGCACAATGCATGACAGAAGACAATGAAACAAAATTTTCAAAGTGCTGAGAAAAAAATAAATCTTGAGTACTGCTTTGGTAGTATTTAAAGTAGAAGATAATATAAAATACTTTTCAAATATAAAAAGACTATAATAATTTATTAATCACTGAAAGGCTTGCTAAGTAATGAATTTCACGAAGAAGGAAATTAAGCCCAAAAGAAAAAGAAACATGCAGGACAATGAAAATATATTGATAAAAAATAAATGCAAACTCTTATTTTAGAAGAGAGGACTAAAACACGTTACAAAAATGTGGCCATTTGAAATTATTTTATGAATCCCAAAAAGAAAAAGATTATGTTTTTGAACTAATTCATTCCCGTGAGTGTGAAACCCCTTCAATTGGATTACGTCAGTGAGGTATGACTTAGGCTAAATCTTTGCCCTCTTGCTGGGTCTGCTGAAGATGGAGACACAGGAATGGGGAGCTACCATATTTGATGCTGCCATGTGAAAGAAAGGACTCCAAGAGACAGTGAGCCTGGAGGGGAAGGCTGAGACCTGTCAGCAGAGATCAGGAACCATCTTGCTTCACCACATGACAGCTGGACTTTGGCAAGAAAGCACCTCTTACGGTGCTTTGAGCTGGACTTTTCACAGCCTTGGAACTCTAAGTTTTTAGCCCAAATAAATCCCCTTTATCAAAACCAATCCATTTCTGGTACTTTGCATCGGCAGCCCTTTGACAAACTAAAACAAAAGATAACATGGGAGATGAAAAGGGAGTGACCAAAGTCTACAACCTTTTTTTTTTTTTTTTTTGCTTTCAACACTTTTGATATGTCATACCACTGCCTTCTTGCCTCCATGGTTTCTAATGAGAAACAGTCATTTGATCTTACGGAGGCTCCCTCATACCTGTAAAGTCAACAACTTTTAATGTTTATATTCAGCAGAAAGGTAAAACTGATAAATTTTCAACTTCATTATCAATGTTAAAACTTTAAATGTAATCATACAAAAATGAGAAAGAGAATATAAAATTTCTATACCAGCAAAGAAAAAGAGAAAACAGAGAACTCAAGAATTAAAGAGAAACAAGAACAAACTTAACAACTAATAAAAATAAATGTAGACACATCAGTAATTTAACCACTATCATTCTAAACAGGTTAAAGTCACCATTACAAGATGGATTTTCAGATTGAATTTTTATCGAAATCCAAATCTCTGCTGCTTACAAAAGAAACACTTAAAGCATGGGAAAATATATTCTAGGAAATAATAATTTAAAAATTATTAAAATTAGTATAGCAATATTAATAGCAGGCAAAATAGAAATTAAGGAAAAATAGCATTAATAGGAATAAAGAGCACAACTTTAATGAAAAAGCTATAATTAACAATTATAATCATCTATAGTTTTACTAACATAAGCATAAGTACTGAAAAATATAAAGTGAAAACTGACAAAATTCCAGTGAAAATGGACAAATCCACAGTCATATTTGGAGACTTTATTATATTTCTCTCAGAACCTTACAGTTCAAACATGCAAAATTTAGAAAAAATAATTACACAATTAATGAGCCAGATCTAATCAACATATACATAAAGACCTACAGACAATGAAAAGAAATTACAGAATAATTATTCTGTAATTACAGAATAATTGCTCACAAAAAGCAATCACACAAAAAATGGCCAGGTACTAAGTAAAATAATAATAATAAAGACTTCCAAAAATCAATCACACAGATCACAGGCTGTAGTCAAAATTATAAATTCCAAAACAAATTCCAAAGAGACTGCAGAACAGGTTCTCTGACTACATTCAATTAAATTAGAAAATATAATTTAAAAATAAAAATGGCTTGGAAACTAGAATTTAACTCATTAAATAACCTCTGAGTTAAGAGGAAATGACAAGGTGAATTTTGAAACATTTAGGACTAAAATGGCAATAAATATGTTAAAATATGTAATACAAAGGAACTTTTATTCAAGGAACAACATATACTTTATTTGAATTTAATGAAAATAGAAAAGACTGAAAATCAGTAAAGTATTCATCAGAAGACATTTTTTTAAATAGAGAAAAATCGAAGAAAAGAACAAAAGAATAAATATAGCATGAATCAATGAATAGAAAACAAATTTTTTAAAATGACAAAATTCCATATTGTTGGAGAAAAAGTAAGGAATAGAAAATTAAATTTTTTGGAAGAAAATATAGACAATTGTCTCTAGGACCTGAAGATTGCTTAGATAACACACTAAACATATATTTAAAGGAAAAACTGCTAAATTTGGCTAAATCAGAATTAAGATTTTTGTGCAATGAAATACATTATTGACAAAATTAATAATATAACAGAACAATGATTAATATTCCGAATATATATTTTTAATCCATACAAATCCAGTCAAATTTTTTCTTAAACTTTTTATTTGGAAATCATTTCAAACTTACAGGACAGTTGCAAAAATAATACAAACTCAAACAGAGAACTCCAATGTAAGTGCCCACAGACACCTAGATCCTCCAACTTTAATATTTTGCCATACTTGCTGTATCATTCTCTCCTTCTATGTTTCTAATCATCCATCTATTCATATATTTGCCCGCCTATCTATTTTTCTATCTATCCACATCTGCCTACCTACCTACAAATCCATTTTTAAAATGCAAGTCATTAAAGAAACAGAGGAGATGAGGAGTCCATTCACCAGGTGAAGGAATCTTAACAACAAAATAAAAATAATAAAGCTACTTAACCACACTAGTCATCAGAAAAATAAAAATAAAACAGTAAAATATCATACTCAGAATGAAAAAGTCATAAAGTCTGGCACGCCAAATATTGGTAAACATGGGAGGAAAGACAAACCCTTACACCTCCATTGCTCATGGGAATTTAACCACTTTGAGATGCACTGTGGGAGTGTTTGATAAAGTTGAACATACCTGACACCCAAACATTCTAAATTCTTGGCAGAGTAGACTATGTAGAGCAGCGTTCTTCAGAGACACCCTAAGAGAATTTTAGAAAACTGTGTGGTCATTACCCACTTTTAAGTTAACATCTATATGTTTTATCATAAGTAGTTGCAAAAGATATGATTTGCCATGTCATAAACATTGTCATTTTTAAATAAAACTCTTTTAAATGTCTCTAATGGTATATAAAATCCATGGAGATTTGATGCCCACCATCAAAGAACTGAAAAACATACAAACAAGCTTGCTTCTGAAAGTTGTAACATTTTTGTTGTTTCTTTTTTTCCTTGAGCTATTTCCATTTCACTTCCCCACAAACTTTTTTATAATGTACTATATTTAATAACTGAGGGTATTTCATTGATAATCCTGTTATTTCTCTACAACAACAAAAAACATAAATTAAAAACTTTTAGTGGCCATAAGATATGCCTTCTTTCTTTTGGATTGAGTTATAATGATAATTTAAGGAGGATATAATTAATCAAAACAATATAGTATACATTTTGATAATTAACAAAAATTAAATTTTATGGGCATGCATCTCTTAATGAATAAAGTTTTTTTGTTTGTTTTCTTTAAGAGGCACCAGGGACCCACCGGGGACCTCAATTGCTTGAGCCATAACCGCACCCCAGGTAGTTTTGGTTTTTTGTTTGTTTGTTTTCTTAGGCCAGTAAAAAGAATTTATTTGGGAAATGGGGGAAAGAACAGAGCTTGCTGAGAAATGGGAGAGAAAGATGGAAATACACAGCAAGACTTGGTGCTGGCCTTCTAGGCAGAGAAAGGCCCCAGATAGAGTTTTAAAATACATGATAAATCTTTCTATGAATACAGTTTATTACCAGAAGAAGTCAGGATTTTACCATCAATTCCTTTGCTATTTTGTTTTATAAAATGTCCCAAGAAGCCTTGTTCACATAAATTAGTAGATAGGAACCAAAAAGTTTTCTTTTCTTCTTTTTTTTTTTTAGATTTTTTTATTTTTTACTACATATCCGCCCCCCTTTCTGCTTGTTCTTGCTGTGTTCATTCTTGCTTGCTGGGGCTTGCCCTGCTCCTGGGGGCTTGCCCTGCTCACAGGGGCTTGCCTTCTCAAGGCGTTCTGCTGGCTCCAGGAGGCCCTGGGAACCTAACCCCTGGCTTCCTATGTGGTAAACCAGCGCCCTACCCACTGGGCTACAGCCGGCCCCTATTTTCTTTTAAATTCATCCAATGTTCTGAACTCATTCTGAATTAAAAACCATCAAAAACTAGTTTTAATGACTATCAACTGACAATTCAATTAGGTCCTTCTTCAATTTCTGTTGAAAGTAAAGAATTGGAAATTACATGCAAACCCATTACCCATGCAATTACAAGAGTCCTTGTTTCTAATTAATTAAACTGGATTTTAAATTTCAGTCTGGGTAAAGCCCAGGCAAGACACAATGTCAAACCCAGGCCATAATGCTGAGAAGAGATAGTTTGTTACTCACAGGTCCCAGAGAGAAGGGTGCCATGAAGAGTCCACGGGAAGTGCCACTGGCTCTGGTGGCTCAACAAGCAGGTGCGGTGCAGACAAGCAGAACCAGCAGAGCGGGGACAGAGCCTCACGCAGAGCTCCTACCTTGCAGAGCTCCTGGGGACCCTTTAACAAATGATGGACATCCATCTATTTTTTTTTTTTCTTTTAAAAGCAAGCACTTATAAACAAGGAAGCACACGTTAATTTTCGAATAGAGTAAGTCGTATGGTCATTAGCAGTAGCACAGGAGAGCATGGGGATGCACAGAAACGCTCCTGGGATTATAAAAGGTCCAGGCGCGGGTTTCCCTTATTTGAAAAAAACACAAAGTTACTTGTGACTTCTGACTTAAAGCAAGAGCCAGCCCCTCCCTCACGCGGGGATGGGGGGCGGCGGGCAGGCGTCTACCTCCCTCAGGGAGCACAGGCCGGGCCGGAAGCCTAGGCCCGGGCGGAGGCTGCGACAGCGCCAGGCGGACCAAGGCGGGCCCCGCACCCTCTCACTTGTTTTTTTCCCCTCCGCTAAAAACAACTCAGAAAACAAGGCAGCTCCCAGGTAAGAGTTTCTGGAAAAGGGACCACCATATACACGTATGATACACAACGTAAGGGGAAGTGTTTACACGCGGCTTGTTCGTACACTGGCTAGTTCCGTCGAAAGCGGGACGGGATGTGCTGAGTTAGCGAGCCCGCGGCCTGCGGCTGCAGCCCACAGCCGACTCGGCGCACACGCCCTGGACTGGGAGGCCCGCGCCGGCCCTGGGACTGGCGGAAAGGAGGAGGGAGGGCGAGGCCCAAGTTTTGCGGGGCAATTGCCGCAGCAGGTTCAGCCCTTTCTGACGTGTGGGGGCAAAGCTGAGCTGATGGCAGCCCGGCCTCACGGGCCAAGACGTGAGGCGCAGAGGGGGCACTAGAAAGGTTATCTCCCTTTGGGGCCTAGAAACTCAAAGGCAAAGGGCGCAAACCTGGCGGCAGGGGGCGGGGTTCCGATGGGGCGTACCCGGGGTCCTCAGCTCTAGCGCAGTCACATCGAGGCACTGTGGGCTGGTGTCTTTATTGTGGTCCAGGAGGGGAGGCTGGAAGATTTCCCGCAGCAGTCAAGGATTGGCTAGTTTACAGCAAATGCGCGGGATAGTGTGTACCAGGGCGGAGGGGATGGTGAGCTTATCATTTGGGACCAACTGTGGATTTGGGTGAGGCGAGTGGATGGTGTGGGTGGTGGCTGCCAATGCGGTTTGGGTTCTGGGAGAGTTTATGTCCTAGGCAAGAAAGCTGCTGATTAACAAGGGCAAAGATCAGTGCTGAGGCAAGTGGTTTAGCCAAAGTAAGATGGATGCCTGGGCAGCACATAAAAATTTTGATAGTTGTAACAGTTCAATTTGTCAACGCCATCACCAATATTTTAAATAGTCCTTTGCATATTACCATGGAGGTTGTATTAGTTTCATAGGGATAACAAATTACCACAAACTGGGTGGCTTAAAACAACATACATTTCTTTTCTTATAATTCTAGAAGCTAGAAGTCTGAAATTAAGGTGTGCGATAGGCGGTGCTCCCTCTTAAGGCTGTAAGGAAGAAATTTCCCTTGCCTCTTCCAGCTTCTAGCGGCCCCAGTTGTTCCTTGGCTTGAGGTAGCATATCACGGATCTCTGCCTACCTCCATCCTCACATAGCCTTCTTCTCTACATCTATGTCTTCTTTTCTGCTCTTATAATGACAGAGGACCCGAGTGCAGGGAACTATGCAGAGAAGAGAAAAAGCCATGTACACAGCAAGAACACACAATGTTCACAAAATAACCTTGTGCGAAGTACACAACAATGCATACAAAATAACCTCATGCACATGTATTTTCATTTTATTGGAGACATATCTTCATAGTAAATTCCTAGAAAAGGGATTTCTTGGAAGGTAAATGCACATGCAGTATTATTTAGATAATGCTAAATTCCTCTCCTGGCTAATTCCCTTCTATTGGTTGGTAACTATCTACACACCAGCATTGTAAGATAAAGCTTTTTTCCCCATAGCCTCACCATCACAAGATGTTTTTAATATATTTTAATGTTTTCCAATCCAGTAGATTATGGGTCATTTTTGTATCTCTTTTTGCAAATTGTTTATATCTTTTTCTATTGTTTTTTTTTTGTCTTTTCCTCTAAATTTTTAAGAGTTCTTTATATATCAGTAATATTAACCCCTTATCTCTAGTATATGTTTTAAATAATTTCTCCCAGTTTTTCAGTGAATTTTGACTTTGTTTATGGTGCTTTATGCCATGCAAACTTTAATATATATATATATATATATATATATATACATACTTGAATTTTGCAATCATTTCTTTTATTGTACCTGCATTTAAAGTCATATATTAAAAGACTTTTCTTACAGCCCCATTGAGAGGAAATCATTTAGGTTTCTTGTATGGTTTTATTTTTAACATTTAGATCTCCAATCAATTTAGAGTTTATTCTTATCTGAGGTATGAGACTGAAGGTGTGAGGTCTGGATGTAATATCTTTTCCAACTGGCCAACCAAATATCCTAGTAACCAGATTATTTATTATAAACTCCTCCTTTGACCCTATGTTGTAAATACAACCTTTACCATATATTACATTTCCCTATGTACATGGGTCAATTTCTGTACTTTCTGCTCTGTCCACCAGTTTATGGGTCTATTCATGTGCCAGTATCAACATAATGAATTAAAGAGACTTAAGGGGATGTTTTTTTTTTTTAGCTGGTAGGGCTAGCTAGCTACACACACCCTCTCCTCTCATAGCATATGTTTCAACATTTTTCTGACTGTTGTTGCTTGTTTATTATTTTCCCATATGACCTTGTCCAGCTCAAGGAAAGCTTTTTTTAAAAATTAGGATTGTGTTAAATTTATAGATTAGGGAAAAACAACCCCTTTACAGCATTGAGTCATCTACCCAAGAACAGAGATATCAATTCTGTAGATCTATTTTGTATCTTTCAGGCACATTTAAGTTTTCTTCATATATGTTTGTCCCATTTCTTTTTTTAAATATATTTTTATTAGAGAGGTTGTGAATTTACAAAACAGTCATGATCATGTGTGGAATTTCCATTCAACACCGCTCCAACACACTACATTGTTGTGGAACATTTGTTACAGATTATGAGATAATGTCATCAGACTATTATTACTATAGTGTACATTTGTATATTTTTTCCATATGTACTATTTCTTGTTTAGTAATATTCCTAAGCATTTTGACTCATCTTCTTTATGCTATTGTAAATGGGGTTTTATTGTACCATTATATTCTGTAACTAGTTATTGTTTATATATATATATGAAGGCCATTGACTTCTGTATGTTATTTTATATCTCACTGCATTACTGATTTTTTTATTGTTTGAATCAGCTTGATTATTGATTCTCTAAGATTTTCTAGGTAATGTATCATATCTTCTGAATATATATATATATATAGTTTTATCTTATTTTCCAGTTCTTATGTCCCTAATTGATTTCTCTTACCTAATTGCATTTCCCAACTATCTTCAGTGCAGTTTTAGAAAGGAGATAGTAAGCATCACAGCCTTTTCCTAAACTGAGTGTTTCTCCATTAAGTTAAATAATGTGAATGCGTATTTTGTAATGTAAAGAAAGTAAATATCAGTTTCTATTTTGTGTTCACATTGTATGTTGAACTTTGTCAAAGACCTTTAGCACCTATAGAGATAACCATGTGTCGTAGATCTGTTAATATGTTATTATATTAATGGGGTTTCTAATATTGAACCAATCTTGCATTGCTGTAATAAATCTAACTTGATCATGGTGTGTTATTTTCTTAATGTAGTTTTGGTTTTGTGGTTTTTGTTTTGCTTTGTTTTGTTTTTGAGGTACTGGGGGCAGGGGATTGAACTGGGGACCTCAATGTGGGGAGCTGGCGCTCAACCACAGAGCCACATCGGCTTCCCTGAGTTGATGTCTTTTTCATTTCTTTTGATTGTTGTTTGTTTTTGTTTTTCAGTAGGCATGGAGTTCCAAATCTGGGACCTCCCGTATGGGAGGCGGGCACCCATCCACTTGAGCCACATCCACTCCCTTAATGTAGTATTAAATTCTGTTTTCTATCATTTTACCTAAAACTTCTGCATCTGTATAACATAGGTGATACTAATATATAATTTCCTCTTTTTTTGTTTTTGGTTATTGTTACTCTTGCTTCAAAAATTACCTTTTGGATATTCTGGAATAATTTGTGGAGGATTGGGGTTCTCTGGTTTCTAAAGCTTTGGTAGAATTCTCTATGGAACCATTTGGACCTGGTGAATTTTTTTTGGATAGTTTATTGATAGTTTTTTAAAATGGAAATTATTCTGATTAAGCTTTCTGCTTTTAATGGGGGTAAATTTTGGTAAACTGTATTTCACTAAAAAATTTCCCATTTAATCTAGATTTGTAAATGTACTTATATAGTGGTCTGCAAAGTAGTCTACTGTGAAATCTTAAATTTTTTGAAGCAACTCATTTCCTTCTTAATGCCTGAATTAGTCAACCAAAGGGGTGCTGATGCAAAACACCAGAAATCTGAGGGCTTTTATAAAGGGTATTTATTTGGGGTAGAAGCTTACAATTACCAGGCTATAAAGCTTAGGTTACTTCCCTCACCAAGGTCTGCTGCCATGTCTTGGAGCAAGATGGTTGTTAACATTCAGCCTTCCTCTTCCTCTTAAGGTTCTGTGGTCCCAGCTTCTTCCAATATCAGCTGTAGGCTGGGATAAGTCTCGTCTCTCTCCTGGGGCTCATTTCTCTCTGTGCTCAGCTGCTCTGTTCTCTCCACAAGGTCAGCTGTAAACTATCTGGCAAACAGCCTCTGCCATGTCTAATGGAGCCTTCTATCTTCCTCTGTGTTCTTCTCCTGTTTACTTCCAGGGGTTCCAGCATAAAACTCAAGCTAACTCCTCTGCTTGGTCGTTTTCCCTGAGAGTCTCCACCCACCAAGGGGCAGGGACTCAACATCCTACTGACATGGCCCAATCAAAGCCTTAACCATAATTTAATCAAGTAAGAGTGAAACCTCTGAATCCAATAAAATCTAATGTACCCAGAGGTACAGACCAATTTACAAACATAATCCAATATCTATTTTTGGAATTCATAAAAAATATCAAACTGCTGCATTGCCCAAGCAGTGTTTTCCAATACACCTAAATTAAGTTTCTAAAAATTATTTTCAAAGAATACCAGAAGGATAAATTGCCTTTCATACTGGCCAAATACTTCCCAGATAAAAATCAATGACTATAAATGCATGATTAAGAAGTAAAGCATTCAATTAATCCAGCACTGTTAACATAACCACATCCCTAGTTTAGTCAAGACAAAATGGGAAACAGTACTTATTACTCATTTATCACAGGTTATTATCACAAGTCTTTATAATTTAAACAATGAAAACAATTTATGCCATCTGACAATTGATAGCTTACAGTGTAGCTTGTTTTCCTTAATTCTAGCCATTGTGAGAAAAAGGAAAAAAATCACAAAATACCAGAAAGAAAAAAACAGAAAATTGATTCAATTTAACAATTGAAAATAGTTTGATTAACTGAAGAGTTAAAAATTTCATCCCATAACAGAGCAAATTGATTTCTCTTACTTTTATTTTTAGAGAGTATCACTTTACCATGTGAAGGGAAAAAGTGGACATTCATAAGAATTCATTTATGACATATCTAGTTCCTGAGCTATAAAATACTATTAAATCAAGAATGTGAAATAGGGAACCAGCTGTGGCTCAATTGGTAGGGCTCTGGTTTACCACATGGGAGGCTCTGGGTTCGGTTCCCAGGGCCTCCTGGAGAAGGCAAGCCGCTGTGTGGTGAGCTGACTCAGTGGGATGATGCAACGGGGGAGACAAGCAGACACAGAAAAACGCAAAGCAAATGAACACAGCAAGCACAAGCAGCAAGGGGGGCATATATAAATAAATAAAAATAAATCTTTAAAAAAAAAAGAATGTGAAATACATTCCAAATGTAAATGTATTTTTTCTTCCAGAAAGGGCTTATAAATATATGAATTCTATTTTTCTCTTAGTTAAGAGAAATTTTTGAAGATTTAATTTTTTTTTCTTAACAAATAGAATTTTTTCTTTTCAGGATTGACAGATAAGATACAAAGACACTGAAACAGAAGTCTTAAAGAAGCCCTCAATTCTATAATGTACTGACTTTTGCGATAATTAAAAGTCTGAAGCTCCAGTGAATGATTGCATCAGGAATGTCACAGATGTTTTAAGGATAGCTATCATACAGAGTCACATTAATTATCCTATACTGCAACATAATCATTCACAAATTTCTACTGTGCAATAATAATTTGCTCCCTGCTGGCCTTTAATAATTATTAGCATTCCTTCTATGAAGTATAGCCTTAATGATTTTAGAAGGTGATTCCATACTTTCCATGATTTCAACAAATCATATATATATTTTCAAGGCAGAAGCAAACCTTTCAAAAATAATGAGCATACAAGAATAATTTGGATTATTTTGGAATGGTGTCAGGATTGAAAGTAAGCAATATTTAATGCTATGCCATGTTATACATCTTTTAAGAGATATATTTTATGGAGCTGTGTGGTTTTTCTTTTAAGTTGTAATGACAAGTGATCTAATGCCAATGTTAATATTTGAAGTCAGCCAGGATACCTGTAAGAAGAAATAAAGGGCAATAATGTTAATATCTATCAATAGGTGCTAGAAGCATATTTTCTGTAAGTTCAAGTAAAATAGTCAAAGCCTCATAATCATAATGCCATAATGAATATCTCAAATTAATATTTAACTCTTATTAAAAAGGCAAACATTTGGAATGTGAATTTGACATCTATCAAATGTTTTTGCATAGTTCATTCATAGACCAAAGTACAAACTTTCATGTACAAATTAGGTGTAGCAAAGAGAAAATAAAAACCTATATCCAGATCGCCATTATTATGATTGTCACACCTGCATGGTGCTCAAGTCTAATGGACAGCAGCTTTCCAAAGACTGCAGATGCTTCTCCTGTTAAGCATGCACTTAGAGACATTGATTTTTATCTGAGAAGTATTTGGCTGGTATGAAAGGTAATTTAGCCTTGTGATCTTCTGTAAAAATAAACTTTTAGGAACTTGAGTGTATTAGAAAATATTTCCTGGGCATTAAGAAGAGAGTGCGTTGTTTCAAAAACACTTTTGCTTTCCATATTTAGATCTTCAACTGAAATTTATTTTTCATGTGGGGTGTGAGATAGACAATTCATTTTATTATTTATTTTATTTTATTTTATTTTATATTTTATTATTTTAATTATGTATGGATAGCCAGTTATCACAAAAATCAATCCATTCCTCACTTCTTGGTAATGCTACTTTGTGGTATATGAAGGTATGGTAATGGGATTCCTATTTTGGTCTACTGTTTTATCATTGTATGCCTAAACCATTATCTCTCTAATCATTTTACAATACGTCCTGGTATCTGTTAGGGCAAGTTCCCATGCCCTGACTTTTTCAGAATTGCCTAGGCTATTTTTAAGACTTTTCTTTTTCCGTATAATTTTAAAATCAGTTTGTCAGGTTCATGAAAAATTCTGTTGGATATTTAGTTGGAATTGCATTGAATTTGGGAGAGAGTTCATATCTTTATATTAATGAATTCTTCCATCCCAAAATATGGGCATATATCTCTCTCTTCAAACACTTCTTTTATGCCCTTCAATGAAATTTTGTCATGTTCTCTGTATAATTTTGGCGATAATTATTAGAATCCATTACTAGGTTGCTTACAGCTTTTGTTTCTATTGAGAATGGATTTTTTTTCTATTATATTTTCAGAGTGTTTATTATTGATTTTTGCTTAATGGTTTTTAAGCTAGCAACTTTGCTGAACCCTTTTCTAAATGTTTTTCTCTTTCCCCAATTCCTTTGTGATTTTCCCCAGCCTTGCTCCGTGACAGTGAGTGTAGTAGTACCTGGAGGGGAGGTGAGTAAGCACATCCTTACTCACCCACATAAACTGGCAATCAAATGGCATACCACAAAAAGCCCTTCATGCATAAATTTGATGGAGAATATGACTGTGTGTGTCTACGTGATTGTTTTACACCATTGCACCTTATGAAGCGGAAGAACCCTACAGGGCTGAGCTGTATTTACGAATCTATGTTTAAAATGGAGTAGTATTTAATGTAAAAAATTGTAAGTGACCACTTATATGTAGATGGAGCATTGTTACCTTGGAAATAATATTTTCTGGTTATCATTAGGCAAAGCAAGCATTAATATTTGGTGGCATTTTATTACTTACAATGTGCTAGGAACTATGAAGTGCTTCACATATATTATTAGGTTACTTTTTCATTTAAAAAAATCCCTTGTGGTAAGAGATAATCTTTCCATTTTACAGATAAGAAATTGAGACCCAGGAGGGATGAGTAACTTTCTCTCAGTGACATAGTTAATAAGTGGAAAAGAGGACACAAATGAAAACCTGTCTGTCCTGTGACCTTGGGCTTTAACCAAAGCCTTCCTACAAAATAAATACTAAGCAAATGCTACAGATTTATCTTCAGACAGATTGTGGAGAAGACAGTTGCAGGAAAATCGAAGACAAGCTTAGTGTTAGGTCTGCATCTGCCTGGAGCAAATTGTAATCTCAAGTAAATATCCAGACAAGATTCATAGAACTTGTCTCTACCTAGAAATTTAGGAAAACATTTCATCAACCCACTGACCTCTAGGCAGAGCCACACACTTTTGCAAAGTAGATATGCAATCTGCTTTTCTAAAGACTGTAAGAAAGGATTCCCTAACTACTTTCACTGCTTAATTGCAGTATTCAACAGCACTAATTATTGAGCAATTTTTACATCTAAACCTGTTTCATCACATACTCAATGTGCACTAAAGAAAGTTGGTCACCATCTTTCCTTATAATTAATTTACGTACATTTGAAGGCAGCCAACATTTTTAGTTTTGTTTTTAAGCTGTAACATCTCCAAGATTTTATAAATTTTTGTGGCTCTATTCCGAGTGCCCTTCAAGCTTTCACATCACTGCAAAAGCTGTGGAAGTCAGAGCAGAAGGCAGTAAAGGTCCAGGCACCACATATGGGTGTGGGGATGGTGCTCACTGCTCAGTAGATCATATCGGATTTCCTGGTTTACCCCGAGCCTTCCATTGCTGACTCATGATGCTCTTGAACACTCTCGAAATGTCACTGAGCACCATGTCAAGGTACTTTCTTCCCACTATCAATATCAAATTACAGTCTCAAAGTGCCCACTGGCATAAACTAAAAGGAATACTAGTGGCTAGGACTATCATTAAAACCATAGGGTTTAAATAATTATAGTTGAGATAAATATAGCATTTACAATCTCATTAGAGTGGTCATAATAAATTGTTCAAAATATGTTTGATAAAAAATCAACAAGCTGATTTAACTTTGCAAGAATGACTTATTTGCATCCTCATTTTCTGCTACCCCACCAAATAATCCTATTCTACAGGGGTTGGGAGGACCTGTAGAATCCTGTAGAAGCCATAGGGTAGTGTGTGGAGATTCTACAATTTGAGGTTTCTAATTTCAACGGATTTTGTACAGGAACAAGCCTACCTCCAGAGGAATCTTAAAAGGAAAAACATTTGTCTGATATTCCTGAATTTTTTTTTAATTTTGAGAAATTAACTTAAATTTGACCTATGAAACTGAAATAAGCAACCATCCTCCCCTTCAGATATATGGATGGTCTTACCAGCAAAATGCTTAAGAATATGGGCTCTACAGTCCAATATTCTGGTTTTAAATTCCAGCTCTTTCACTTACTGGTTGTATGACTTTGGGGAAGTTACCTCAAGGAGAGGACATTAGTGCCTTCCTCATAGGGTTGTTGTGAAGATTAAATAGGTAAGTAAAGCATTTAGAATAGTGCTTGCCACATAGTGTTACCTATTATTGTTATTATTATTATTACTATTATTATCTTCTTCTTAATGAATGGCAATCTATAGCTAAAGGGACTACAAGTATTGAAGAATAAGAAAGCCTCAGGGAGGGCATGAGATGCCCTGTTGGTCACGAGATGCCCTGTTGGTCACTTGGACATTTTAGAGACACATTTGGAAGCCCTCCTCAGACAAAATATATTGTAGAAAAATTTTATGAAAGACTAAAATGGACCAAAACAGTGGCTGAGTATCTTCAATGAAGAACTAGGTGTTGTCTAACAATTCCTCTCTGGGTTATCTGATTCTATGGGGTCTCTGCACTTAGTCTGCAAGTTGTAAAATATTTCCGAAATCATTCTTCACTTTACTTTTTGGTTTTAAAGATTTATTTTATTTATTTCTCCCCACCATCTCGTTGTTTGCATCTGCTGTGTCTGCTTGCTGTGTGCTGGTCCTCTTTTCAGGAGACACTGGAAACCGAAACTCAGACCTCTGATGTGGGAGGGAGGTGCCTAATCGCCTGAGCCACCTCCACTCCCTGCTTTGTTGTGTCTATCATCATATTTTCCTCGTGTTTCTTGTTGCGTCATCTTGTTGCATCAGTCGCCATGCCTGCCTATCATGTCAGCTCACTGTCTTGCTGGTCTTCTTTAGGAGGCACCGGGCACCGAACCCAGGACCTCCCATGTGGTAGATGGGAGCTCAAATGCTTGAGCTACATCCCCTTCCCCCCAAAATCATTCTTGTCCATAAACATGCACATGAATTTTATCTCCCTGGAAGTGCAATTGATCTCTTCCTCTTCCCTTACTTTCTCTCTATGTATGTGTGATTCTTAGAATTATCCTTTGAACCCAGTTGTAACATCTTACTGGTTTCTTCATTAATTAATGAGTTAAATAAAATCTTTGACATGTTCATGTTACATTTGATTGAGAATCATGATTGTACCCTATTTTCTCTCTTCACTGATGTCTTTTGAACACCAGCAAAGCTATGTTCTTTATGATTCTCTTTTTTTCTATACCAGCTCTTCAGCTACTGCTGCCTGACATCCTGTGCTCCCACAGAGGTCTGACGCATGGCAGCTTCTGCGTAAATGCTTTTAAATGACATTGAACTCCCTCCTAAAGTGCATCCGGCAAGTGTTCCTCTTCAATCTATGGAGACGCCACATTCCAGGTCAGCAGAATGCACTCCTGTGCTGTTAATGCATGACTAGCTACTTTAATCACAAAAATAAGCTCCCCGTTAGTGGTATTTTACAGGTACAGGTGCAGGGATTTCAGCAATGGCAGAGTGCACTTGGGCACCATGGCAACCAGTGTGTCAGCCTGCATACACTCAGCAATGCCAGAATAGCCGGCTTTCCCTTGGTTTTAGCCAACAACAAAAACTAGAGCTATTTTGTTCTGTCTTCTCCTTTCAGTTTCATCTGTCCAGTAAAGAAGAAAATGTTTGACAGGCCCCAGGGTAGCAAGGACGCTTGTCTTTATGCTAGGGGAAGTGGGATGCAGGTTGCAGCCCAAATCAGCTCGAATGCTTTTAGTATCAGCAGTGGCTACCTTCAACTGGAGTTCCCAGCAAGGGCAGGTTAGGTGTGTATGGCCTATTGTTGTTTTGCATATGAAACTTTAATGTGATTTGAAATCACTTGCCAGAGACCTTCCTGCAGCTCTGTCACTCCACTTTTGTTTTTTAAGCAGGGAACAGCATGGGAGGCTAGCTAGAGACACCAAACAGTGCACAATGGGGTGGGCTAGAGCCAGTGAGAGGGTGGTAAGCTGATTGCAGTCCACCCCATTTTTTATTGGACTTATGATATAATGTGCATTTTATGGTTATGGTCACACCCAAGTGTAAGAAATGCCTAAGGCCAAAGATTTTATTGCTCTCAGGGGTAGTCTGCAAGAGCCAGAAACTAAAGTAAAACTATCTTGAGCAAAACTGGACATGTAAAGGCTTATGTACTTGGCAAGTCCAAGGGTAGAGTTGACCTCAGGGACTCAACAGGAAGGCTCTGTTCTCTCTTTCTCTTTCTTCAGTATTTGGGTTGACCTAATTTCCTTTTACTCCATATGGTCTATACAAGTGCAGGGCTTAAGGAGTTCCAGGCTTAAAGCTCCAGATTATCAATGCCAGAGAAAAGGAAAGCATATGTCTGCCAGTGTAGGCATAGAAAATCCCAGGGAAGGACTCTGATTGTCCTGACTAGGGTCACATGTCCATCCTCAGTGGGAAATATGAGAGACCAAGACGGTCAGGTGCATACCATTCCGACCAGAAGAGTGGGTACTATGATTAGCAATTGCAGAGTGACAATAAGAAGGAGGGCTGCGATAAGATAAAAAAGATGTTGGCCAAATGAAAACAATAGACCAAGTCAAAATGTTGTGTTTTAAAAAAATATATCAATTTGATAGCCCTACAGGCTTCAAAGAATTTTCCAAATACAGAAGCTGTAATACTATAGGGTTGCCCGACTTCAGAGCACTCCAGAGCACTGTATATGTAAAAGACATCCAGGGCCACCTTTCACAAAGAATACAAGGGAATTCAACCCTTGGAGTTGTACAACCTTGGGTCTCTGTCTGGTCACTACCAGAGGAAAGAGAAACGAAGTGGTTAGGTACCAAGGCTGAAATCAGGCAGCCAGAGAGGCCAATGCCTCAGCAGAACTAGAGATTTAACATCAGTAAAAAATCTTGGAGATGGGAAGTCATAAGGGCATATGCAGTCCTCTGAGTCACAATAGGAAAAATCTGTATTGTGAATAGCAGCAGGAAAAGGCGCATGGAAAGCAGGCTGGCAAGGACAGATACTGTTTGCTCTCTGACATCCTCTATATTTTCTGATGGGCATGAACATCTCCAAGTATACAGGAGGTAACTCCAGCTAGAGAAATCATGCCACAGGGCGCTCAGAGTAGGAGAAGAGAAGTAAGTATTCTTGCACTTGCCAGTGCAGCTGCTTCAGTGGAGGGCAGGGCATGGCCTCCTCCTGGCCTGAGCAGTTCACTGGTGAGTGCACTGTGCCCCTCTGTGCAAGGCAAGCTGATATTCACCAGGATATGGCTCTACCAGTGATGGGCTGCCACCAGTGTCTGTTCTGATTGGTCAGTGCCTGTCTCAATTAGTTACTAAACAAATGTTACCTTCTTCCTGGTTGTACACATCTGTTTATGGATCTTGGGTCTCTTAAAAGTCATGACCTGCCTCTTCCTTTTCTGGATTCCTTCTTTCCCAATCCAAATCTGATAACTTCTTTAAGAATTCACATTGTCCACAGCTTCCAAAAGAATGAGCCATTCTTTATGCTATACTATAGCATAAGTTAGAGACCATACTTTATGCTATACTATATATATACACACTATTCTCCATACTATAACGTCTACACCTCTTCTTTGACTCCATAAGAGATATAGTTACCATGCAAAAAAGCTTCTTCCTACAACTAGGGATTATCTATTAATCAAGTCACAGCCCATTGTCCTCTTTCCAAAGAACAAATAGAGCTTTCTCCCTAACTGTGTCACTTAAGGGAAACAGAAGCCAAATGTTGCAATGAGAGGGAAGAAGTGTCCAAAAGGACTTCTGTATTGAATACAGTTCAAAGGAGACAAGTCAAACCCCATGTTGTAGCTTATCTGTGAAGTTTAGAGAGGTTTGTGGATATGGTAAGAGGTTTGTCTGCAGAAATCCCTTCCCTGTGTACTCAGGCCTTGCCTCTTCAGGGTCAGTCCTGCATGATCTTGCTGTCCACCCCTACAGCCTCCCTAATCCCCTGCATTCCAGGGAGGAAGGAGGTATGGGGAAGCCTCGCTCCTGAAGATGTCTTTGACTGATATTCTGGTAGGTGGGGCACCTGCTGACTGCAGTAACCTCCCCCATGGTTGTATTAAACAAGGGATTACTATTTATTACTAACTGTAATGGTTCCAAAACCAGTTTCACTCACCATTGCTTTAGCAAATACAATATATATCATCATATCTACAAGATACAAAATATAGCTATAACAGATGAATGGATGAACCAAAATGTGCTATATACATATAAGGAAATATTTCTTAGCCATAATGCATGTAGTGGTTTGAAGCTGTATGTACCCTAGAAAAACATATTCTTAAACCTAATCCATTCCTGTGTATGTGAACCCATTGTAAATAGGACTTTTGATAATATTACTTCAGTTAAAGTGTGGCCCAACTCAATCAGGATGAGTCTTAATCCTATCTCTGGAGTCCTTTATAAACAGAATGAAATTCAGATGAGAGAGAGAAAGCCACAGAGAGCAGCTAGAAGTTGATCATCAGTGGAACCTGAAAGAGAAGGGAGAAGCCAGGAAAGGCTGCCATATGCCTTGCCATGAGACAGATAAGCCAAGGGCCAAGGATCGCTTGCAGTCAGTCCCAGAACATAACAGTCTTCTGGGAAAAAGCATCACCTTGATAACACCTTGATTTTGGATGTCTCCTAGACTCAAAACCATGAGCCTAATATGCCCATTATCTAAGCCAACCCATTTCATGGTATTTGTTTTGGCAGCCAGAAAACTAAAACACTGGTCATCTTTCTTTTTGCAGATCAGTTCTTCTGTTCCCCTGACCTGTCTATATATATTAGCTGTATAACTTTGGGCATGGTTCTTAATATTTGTTTCTACTTGATCTCCACTTTCTCATTGAGGAATTATTATGAGAATTAAATGAGTTAAGTATATATAGAGCTCTTAGAATAGTTTCTTGTGCTTAGTAAATGCTATACAAAGATCACCCATCATTATTGTTACTCTTATCAGTAGTACTACATGATAGGAAAAAAGGCTACTCAGGTTTACATCTTCTCATTTTTACGAGACAAAAAACATAGATTGGAATTTCACATTCCCAATTCCAAATCCCTTAACCCTTAGCTCAAGTCAGGTGCCAACCCCCTAAACTGGGTAGAGAGGATAGAGTCACATCGTACCAAAGAGCATCGGGGGACACACTGCTATTACTTATGAGGACTATGGGTTATAGGTATTTACCAGGAAAATGGGGTCTGGGGATATTTCCTATTGGTGTTCACTATAATGTAACTCTGGAAAAGGTTTGAGATTATGCGTCAAAGCTTTTTATTTCCTGCAAAGTTTAAAGAAGAATTTTAAGGCTTCTGGTAGAGGTGAGTCATCCCCAGAACTCTGGTGTTAAGTGCCAGCATTAAGTTTCTGGACTGCTTATTTGGGGAAAAGTTATACCAATAAAATCCAGGGAGGGAAGAAAAAGGTACTAACATTTAAACAATTACTGTTTTCTAAGTGCTTTGCATATATTACCTCTTTGAATCATTTAAGAATATTTTATTTTGCAATATATAATATCTAAAAGGATTATAATAACATAAGTTATGAAGCACAATAATAAAATGAACATCCACAAACCTGCCACCCAACATAAAAACTGGACTATTACCAATAAATCAAATCTGCCTCTCTGTTCCTCCCTTGTCTCATCCTTCTGCTTTCCTCAGCCTTCAGAGATAACCACTACACTGCATTTGTGTTTATCTTTTCCTTACTTTTTGTTCCTACTGTTTCAC
>PVKH010004302.1:0-23586 GCA_004027955.1 Chaetophractus vellerosus
GGCTCACTCCAACATCAGAACTGCTTCTCAAATCTCCTTCTCCAAATCTCTGCTTCTCTCCAATCTCTGCTGCCTCTTATACTTGAGACCATGCCCACTGAGGGGTGGGGCTCAACATCTCACTGACATGGTAGTTAATGCCCTACTCATAACTTAATCATGCCCAGATAAACAGATTAGTTTACAAACATAATCTAATTTATATTTTTGGAATTCATAATTAAACCAAACTCAAACCATTACAAAGACCTAGAACAAAAGTGGGAAATATTAAATAAAAATGAGTTTTTATGGCTAAGAGATTTCAAAGTGAGTTGGGAGGTCATTCTAGATGTTATGCTTATGCATGTCTTAGATAAACAGTAATTCAAGCAGGGGGGCTCCTAAAGGCACTAGAGACATCTGGACACTATAACCAGGGCATATAACCCCAGGAACTTGGAACCCTGTCAGTTGGACTTACATTGGAATATATGAAAACATACCCTCCCAATGTATCAGAGTTGGACTTTTATATTTTCCTACACATGGATACTATGCCACTTTTATTTGAACCTTTAATTAGCACTTTACCCATTAAATGTGTCCCAGAGAACTAAATCTTCCAGCTGTTCATTTGCCTGTTGAGCCCTGAATATCAACAGAGATGCAGCCAACACCTACCCTCCATTCTTCTGACTCATCTAGGACAACTAACAACTAACAAATATTTGATAGTGGACCATGCCTATCCCAAAATAGAGACAGTATCTATAATGACATGCAAGACAGTTCCCTCAATCTGCCACATAGGATTTAAGCCCCCTCTTAACTGGAAGCAAAAGGGACACCACCATCTCCAAGTCCTCAAGAATGAGGAATAAACAAACTTAAGGATGGAATGCAACTATTGACTGAAGTAGACTTATTATACTTTTAGTAATATAGGAACTTATAACATTGATATAAAAGCAGTAGTCACCAGAATTTCTGAGAGGAGGGAGATGGAAGAACAGGTGTGTAACATGGGGCATTTTGGGGACATTTGGAGTTGTTCTTCATGAATTTACAATGATGGATAGGAGGTCATTATACATTTTGTCAAAATCTATATAATTGTGTGGTGCAAAGTATAAACCATAATGTAAAATATAGACCATGGTTAGTAGCAATGCTTCAATATGTGTTCATCAATTGCAAGAAATGTACCACACTAATGAATGATATTATCAATGGGGGAAAGTGTGTGAGGGGGAGGAGGTGAGTTATATGGGAGTCCCCTACATTTTTGATGTAACATTTATGAAATCTAAAACTTCTTTAAAAATAATAAAATATGCAGCTATCATATTCACTGACACCTCCCTTTCCTTCCCTCTCCCTGTACCATGTAAGAAATGTGTAGATTAGTAAATCATTATCTGTGAGCTTCCTGGGAAATTTGCACTTCCACTCATCATTTGAGAAACTAGCAATGTAGAACTGTCAGACCCTCAAAATAGCATATAAATCTTGCTTAGTTCAAGGGGCCTTCCTCTTTCCATGGCTCATATTGTAGGGCAATACTATGAGGTAAATGTTCTACATTATATCTCAAGTATCTGAAGGACATCATGCTCAAATATACCTGAATTTTAAACAGAAAGGACACAGTCCAATTTGAACAAGGGCATTTTCCCCAATCAAGTTGATCAATTTAATTTATTATCAATTGTTATTTCCAGAGATTCAATATTTAAAATATTTTATACTATATAGATTTACAGAAAAGCTCATATCCTTTATGACTGAAATAGTCATATTTTATTCAAAGGAGGGAATCTTTATGATCTGTAAGATTTTGTAGAGCATAGTATCTGGTTTTATATATTTTATTTTAAAAATTGTATTCTAATTTTCCAAGATTTTGTTCATTTATATAATTAGCCCAAAGAGGTAACTTTTAAAGATACTATTATAAATGTGGTCATTCATACTCAGAAAATAATTTTTATGGATATAATCATAATTGAATCTGTTCAACACTGTTTTTAAAGTATGATGATAGACTTAGAGAACCTACCCAATATTCCAGAAAATAAATGGACAAAATCTAGTTTATATAAATTTCCTAACAACGCAATGAATTCCCTAACTCCTGCAGAATAATAGCAACAAAAAAATGATTTGTCATGAATTAGGTTGACCAGGAAAATGAAATGTAAGCTTTAATCTGCTTGTTTTGAGATGGTTTTACAATAAAGTATGTTGTACAATAGAAATATGGGAATTAACACAGTTTTATGGTAGAATGTCATATCCTATCTAATGTCAAGAAATGTGAAACCCTTGCAGGTATCCCAAGGGGACAAAGAAATAGAGCATTAATTAAAAACATTAAATGTTAAAAGATTTATTTTACCTACATAGAGGAGACTTTCAAAAGACACTGAAACACTACCTAGGATTTCTATAATACATTAAAAATACACAAAGGGATAAACATTCTCTCTCATGAGGAATTTCAGTTTCAATATACTGTAGTCTGCCATATCATAAAATATGTATTCCAATTTCAGCCACTCTTCACCTCATTTCAACTTATTAATTCTATCCCGAAGGCAGGCATCAATTTACTTAAAAACAAACCCAAAGTTCCAATTATTGTGTAATAACCAATATTTACTTTTGGGCTTCAAACCCAAGAACAATTATTACAGGAAACCAATTCATTTTTGGTTGAAATATCCCTGTACTATGGTAGTATAATACAATTTTGGCACTATTCAACAATAGTGGTTTGTTACCAATTGTTGAGATTTATAGTGGAGAAATCATCAGGTAATCTTAAAACCAAATAGAAAAATTTGGGTTCAGTAGTGAGCCTTCCTTATTAGGTTTGAGAAGTTGGGGATATTGCAAATTGTACCATATTTTCCATAGTATCTCTGTAATTTTTATTTCTGCAAAAATATGGACAAATGGATAGCTGTTACAAAATATCCACAGTTTTTATTATGGTTCAACCAGGAACTTCCTTCTGAGTAACACACTGTGGAGAATTTAGAGTTATGTCCATATTACTTTTTGTGGGATTTATCATCTACATAATTTGGTGGTTAAATTGAATTACCCAGGAAAACAATTGATTCACTTTAATTTGGTACCAAAATGTCCTTGTGGCATCCAAGGAAAAATAAATTATAAACATTGGTTATATTTTCTTAGCCAAATTTAGAGTGAATTGTAGGCAGATATTGGACCCATATATATGAAGGAACATCTGGTGAAATATTCAGGAAGATTTTGCTTCATCTAATTAGCACTATAATGCACAATTAAATAAAAACCCAAAAAGATGAAACTGTATTTGAATAACTTAAATGTGAATCTGAAGAAATGTAAACTATATAGTACTACAATATATCCAAAATCCTAAAGAAAAAATTCACAGTATCCAGCATCGAATCAAAAATTACCAGATACACACACACACACACACACACACACAAAAGAGGAAAATCCAACACAAGATGTGTGTTGAATCAATACAAATTAATCAAAACTGAGGCATATGTTAGAATTAGCAGAGAATTAAATTTAAAATGTTATTATTACTCTTTGCAATATGTTAAAAATTTTAGAGGCAAGAAGAAAAATAGACAAAATTAAAGTTCTTTGGGAAACATAAGAACCTGTATTTAAATTTACTGTTATTATTTTAAATTATATCAATGTTTACCCATTACAATTTACAGAGTGCATTTCCACAATTACATATATAGATAATGGATAAAGGCATACTCAGATATATGTGAATATAGTATTGTTTTACTGCAAATCAAAATAAATACACATAGCATTTCAAAACATTTTATTTCATCAATTAGGGATCACATCAGCACACTAGGATAATAGCAATCATAGAATTAAGAGCAGTGGTAGCACTGTTTTAACTAGTGCAATAGTGTTCCCAATGTACAAATCAAGAAATTAAATATTGCATGAAATATTGCATACATTTTGAATATTTTATCCAATATGGCTAATTATTTTTCATTCACTAGAGGTCATTGCACATAAATCAAGCTTTGCTGTAAGGATTATGGACCCTTAATGTGAAAAACCTGTATGAAATGCTATTTAAATTCATATTTCCACCATTTTATTTCTTAATATATTGAAACAATTAATCAGAAGTTTTTAATTAAAATAGAAATAAATTTACCCCTTTTAAAAATTCTTGTAATGAAAATTTGAATTCCTACTAATAAATATTCTTTATCTTAAATGTTCTAAACTTACCACTGAAAAATTGTTTGTAAATGATATATTTTGCTTTAAAAATGTTTTCATTGAAAATCTATCCCTCTGTACTATGAAAACCCAGATGAAACATTATTGATCTATCTTACTTACCACACCTTTGTCAGTGCTTCTGTTTTTTAAGATAAGAGTTATTATTATTTATCTTTTAATGATATTTTAAATTTATGAATGAATAAATTATTGTTTTATAATTGCATAAATAGTACAGGTAACATTAATATATAGCTGTTCTAATCGAAGATCCTCTAGTTTTAAAGGAGAACAATTGGAAATGAGCCTATTTACCATAGAAGCTTCTGCAAATAGACTTAAGCAGTCATGTTTCAGGTATCAGTAGGTGTGCAATTTACTGAGGTAAAACCTCAAAATGAAATATTCCTTTCTAGTTTCCATGCTGTACTCATAATAGGACCCCCAAAATTGAAAATAAGAAATAGTTAATTTTGAATATTTTTCAATCTCAACATGAGAAACTCTTGAAAATAATTATGCTCTCCCACTCCTGAATGTTTTTTTGTTCATAGTTTCTTTACAGCTGCTTTTATTTGCTCATTTCTAAGGCTATAGATTATAGGATTTAAAAAAGGAGGGACTATAGAATAGAACACACAAGTGATCATGTCCAGAATTGTGGGTGAATGGGAGGTTAGCTTCAAATATACAGAAATGATTGCCCTGACAAAGACAGTCACCACAATGATATGGGGAACACAGGTGGAAAAGGCCTTTACTTGCCCTCCCCTGGTTGGAAACTTGAGCACAGTAGAAAATATGTGAATATAAGATATGGTGATGGAGGCAAAGCAGCCAACAAGAATCACCACTGCAGAGATAAACATTAAAATTTCATTTCTTGGGGTGTCAAGAGCAGGAGAGCTTCAGTAGAGAGGGGACATCACAGAAGAACTGATGAACCACGTTGGACTGACAGAAGTACAGCTGGAATGTGTTTGCAGTATGGAACCCTGGATAGACCATGCTACTGAGTACAGAATGCAGTGTCATCTGGGCACAGACCCGAGAGCTCATGATCACAGGGTAGTGGAGGGGCTGGCAGATGGCCACATAGCAGTCATGAGCCATGATAGTGAGGAAGAACAGCTCAGCAAGAGAAAATAAAAACACAAAGAAGATCTGAGCTGCACATCCAATCAGGGAAATTGCCTTGTTGTCAAGCATGATGATAACACATGTCTTGGGTACAGTGACAGAAATGTAGCACATGTCCAAGACAGATAAATTCCTGAGGAAGAAGTACATGGGTGTGTGAAGTTTCTTGTTAAGAGTGGTTAATGTGACAATGAGAAAATTGCCCATCAGGGTTGCCAAGTACATCAGTAAGAAGAGCATGGCATGCAGGACTCTCTACTCCCACACTTCAGAAAATCTTGTAAGCAGGAATTCTGACACCATGGTGGAGTTGTGAATCTTTGAAGAATGTGCTTAGGATATGGAAAGACAAAGGCAAATAATCCCTAAACAATATGGAGAATCAATATGAGGGATAAAATCAGCCTAATTATATTTATCATCCAACATTCATCTAATTTATTCTTTTTCAATTTTTTAGTAGCACATAACATAGCATTACCTTAAGCTCCTAAAAGGTTTACTTCTGTATCTTTCTTATAGGGTAGGAGTAGCAATAAAGCAATTTTCAAGGAGACTGATAGTTGATTAGAGGTTGCCAAGGGCCAGGAGGGAAGGAAGATTTGCTGTTTAATGAGTGCAGAGTTTGTTTTAGGTGAAGGAAAAAGTTGGTGTAATGGATATTGGTAATGGTAACCCAATATTTTGAATGTAACTGATATCAGTGAATGGTACACTTGAAAGTGGTTAATATGGGAAATTTTCAATTGTATATCAGTTACTATAAAACAAAGTGAAAAGAGAAAAAAAAAGGTTTGGTTTAGAGCATGTAACCATGTTTGTTAATTTTCATCACATACTAGCAGGACAATGGGTTTGCTCTGGGTCAAAATTCACTTTGAAGATAGATTTAATGTAGGTAATAACTATATATACAGACTTCTTAGAAGTATTCTATAAGTTTTAAAACTTAATGCCATTAATTGATGACCAAACACAATGTGGAGATAAATAGGCTACTGTTGCATCAGGGCTTCTCCAACCTTTACATGTGGTTGTAATCCATTACTTGCCTACTGGGTGGAAAATTATTTTTAATCTCCACTTCCACCACTATAACTTTTGAAACTAATTTCATTTAAAATTTCAAATGAAGAATTGATATCTCTGATGACCACATTGTTATTGACTACATATCTTTCTGCCTTGCAACTATTAACATGTACTCTTTTAATTTTGGCATTTGATTCTTAAGGCTCACTCTCTCACTCTCTCCAAATATGGTCTGTTTTGTTACTTTCTTAGATTAGATAGTATCATCCACAAAATGAATAATGAAATAATAAGAAAACTGTTTAATGCATAAAATGTAAGAGGAAGGGCAGACATACGTCATTTCACCTATTTCTCACATATTCAATGTTAAGTGTTTCACAAGAATTATTCAAACCAGTTTCTATATATACCAGATTTCCTATCCTTTCCCTATAGTATGTGATTTCAACTCAAGATAATTTATTACAATCTGTTTTTAATCCATATAGTACAATGAAATATCTGTTTCCCAGATTCTTACAATATCAACATAATTTTATACTCATTTAAAATTCCTAAGATACCTTAAGTAATAACTTATTATTTGAATAAAAATAATTAGTCTGTATTTTCATTCATATTTCTCCCATATCTGCTATTTTAAAATGAAGAAAACTTTCCATATCTATGACTAATTAACTCTTCTAGTCATCTTTCTCTCTCATCATTCATTGATGCCAGTGTTTCCCACTAAATGCCATTTTTGTTTTCACTCTCTTCCATATGTTCTTGAACTTGCATAAATGCTTAGGTTTCCCTGTTGAAGTATGCTGCAATTCTGATCCATTAATGACATATATTATTTTTCTGCTACTTTCTTTCATTAGCCTTTTTCATATTTTGATTTGAAACTTAAAAACCTAGTGCCTTCCAGCATCCATGCATCTCACTCCAGTAGCTTCTACATCAGAAAACCAATTGGCTCTTCCTTCAATCTGCAGCTTCCTGAAACACACCAACTATGAAGCACATTATAATGTGGAAATCTTTATAATGCCACATCTCTACACTCTCTCAATTCCCCTTTATATTGCTTTAGTCATTAATTTCCTTAAGGACACATGGAGCAGTGTTCAAAGTTTCCTTTCTCAATAGGTTCATATTACATTTTTTATGACATTCCAAGATTATTATTTTGAAATTCTCTTTTTACCACCTCCTCCTCTGTCTCCTTCCCCTTCTACTCTATCTTCTTCTTTGTCCTGCTCTCATTTAATTTATCACCACTGTACACCTGTGTTTTGGTCAGCCACAGAAGTGCCTCTTGAAAATATACCAAAATTGGTCGGTCTTTATAAAGGGTATTTATTTGGGGTAGAAGCCTACAGTTACCAGGCCACAAAGCATAAAGTTTTTCCCTCACCAAAGTCCACGTTTTGGAGCAAGATGGCTGCCAAAGTCTGCAAGGGCTCAGGCCTTTGGGTTCCTCTCCTGCTCGGGCTGTGTTTCTCTCCGGGCTTAGCTTCTGTTTCCTCCACAAGTTCAGCTGTAGACCATGAGGTTCTCTATGTGTTGCATCTCTCCACAAGGCCAGCTGTAGACTATCCGGCGATCGGCTCACTCCAACATCAGAACTGCTTCTCAAATCTGCTTCTCTCCAATTCTGCAACTCAAATCTGCTGCCTAGCCTTTATACTTGTACCACACCCACTGAGGGGTGGGGCCCAACACCCTACTGAGGTGGTCCAGTTAATGCCCTTATCATAAACCAATCATGCCCAGATGAACAGATGAGTTTACAAGCCTAATCCAATTTATATTTATGGAATTCATAATTGCATAAAACTGCCAATCCAGTACAACCTGCCTTTCCACTTTGAAAACTTCACTGTTATTTCCTCTTTCTCCCAGACACAGCAATCAGTAGGTATACTAATGATGGCAAGTCATTATGATGTATCTCATGTTCAGTATACTGCCCTTAATCACACATGATTTACTGCATACTTTTATGGCTTTCAGTAGCACCTTGCTTACAATGTTCAGTTTTCAAAATATCTCATACTAGATTAAAATGATGGTATTGATTATGTCATAGATCTCCACCATAGATTTATGTTTATTAAAAAATATATTTTTCAGTCATTGAGATATTGACCTAATATAAACTTAGATATACTATATGCCACAGTTGAAATCCATAGAAAAATTGTCTCCAAGAAATATTTGCAATAACAGCCACTCCATTAATTTAATATTAATAAAATAATTCAAAATGAAGATCACTGAAAATATTAGAAAAATCCTTAAAATGCATTCCTTTGCGGGGAGCTCCTGGAGGGTGACTGTACATCTGTTTACCTTTTGTTTCATATGTACTGTTTGAAAATTTTAACAAATGATATTTTATTGCTGTAGATACATATTTCAATATTTTCAGAATGATGACCTTAACTTAAAAAGCAAAAGATTGATGGACTGATTAATTTGTGGATTCAGGAAATTATTATTTTCACCATGATTAATCTTCCTCATTCTAGAAAATAGAAATAATTACTGCTAGTATCTTTCCTTGCAACTTATCATAAGTAGATATTATTTATGGAAAATAGTATTTATTTAATAACATCATGAAGTACTATAATTTGAGATGTAATATCCTTTGTATTGTATAAAACTTTATGTTTTCCCATAAATCCTGAACATATTCTAGATCTTGAAAAAATGGAGGCATAAAGGGACATGGCAAACCTATGAATTGTTGGTACTATGTGAGTAACTAATGGATGTTGAATCACACCAAATACTTGTGAACATTTCTTTTCAAAAGGGCACTAACGTTTTTGAAGATTTGACATGTTTATGCAAGGCCTTGAAGAAGATTCTCTACACTAAAACCTTAATAAACCTTGAATAAGTAGAGCTCATATTCTCCTAGACTTGTCTCTTTTCCTTGTTGACTTGAAATGCTGAACGTACATTTGCAGATCCACTTATCCTTGCATCCTCTACTTCTTATTGAAAATGGAACATTCACTATGACCCTATGCTTCACATTCTTCTTTCCTTGTTCCTTTTTTCTTGTGACAAATGTAACCACATATAACATAGAGAACCTCTGCTAAATGTCAGAAGGCAGGAGAGGAGTGACATTCATACTGATCTCCTGCTTGCAAGATTAAAACCATTCTCTCTTTTATTCTTTTTTGGTGCTCTTTAGAACAGGACCAACATTTTCAAACTAATTATCAGATGACTACTAACCTAGTATGGAATGCAATAAGAATTCACAGTTTGAACACAGAATAAAATAATTTTATAATTTCATAAATACCAATTTTAGGTTTCTGGAATGAAGTTCCATGTGTCAGTAAAACAGAGTTAAAATTCATGGAAGTCAGGGAAACATTTTTTTTTGCCTCAACTCTGTCATTTTCTTGCTTTGTTGCTCTGGGAACATCTTGAACATCTTTGAAATATGGTCTCCTTATCTGTAAAATTGGCAGTAATGCCTACTTTTTAGGCATTAACATATTTTAAAAAATAACTACTTTTTAAAATATTTACAAAATATTCCAAATAGAGTATGAATACAAAATAATACATAGGTTGAAGAAATATAAATAAGAATCACAAATCACTGACAATAGCATTGAGCCTGTGAGCCCTTCAGCATGCACATTTTCCCATCTTACACCTGTAGTCCTATTGTTTATAAACAGGCAAAAATGAAAGAAAAACCCAGTGCTCTGCATTTGCTTATGGAATTTTCTGTTAAAAGGAATATGAGTAAATACAAAATGTTCTGATCTGATTTGAATAGAAATTGTAAAATTAATACAATTTATTTAATAAGAGATTGCCTGCAGCAGGGGTATACCCTGTACAGTAAAGTTTTCCAGGAATAAGTAGAATATTGCATGGATGTTTACATTTCAACAAGCACAAAAGCAAGTTACTGTTTTTTCTGCAAAGGAAAGAAGAATACATTTCCAATCTGAAGAGTTAGAAGAAATATTTTGTTCATTATTATATGTATTAATTTATTTTAAAATCCACCCTGTCATATAATATTTATTATATTTATAATTAACTCAATATCTTGGGGATAATTATATGCAGAAACTGGACTGGGAGCTGTGTGGATGAATCAGAGACAAATACATTCTTTTTCATAATATATTATGAGAAATCCCTGTAATTACTCCTGAAATATAAGGGCTTGTATATATATTTCATTTTTATAACAGGGATCCACTTACTTATTTTGTACCATGTGACTATATAAGACAGAGCTTGGTAAAGGGAAGATAATAGGCAGAGAGTTGTAATTATTAGCTAATAAAAATAATAAACACAAATAATTATTTCCAATATTTAAGATAAAACACAATCTACTCTAATTAAATTTGTTTAAATAGTTTAAATTAGCATTTGTCACACTGAAACCATGGGCAGCTAGCAGAGCTGCTGCTGTCCCTACCTGTTTTGCTAGCATTAGCTCCACCAAGTGCTGTTGTCCACTCATTCTGCATATCCACTAAGAGTTATAAATTCTGCTACATCTCCTGGAATGAGTTTTCACAATACAATGAATATAAAAAAGATGTTCTCATTGTGTAAGTATGTTCCTCATTTATATTAACTATTCTGATTTAATTTACATTTTCTCTGTTTCAAAAAATGTGAGCAGTGCAGGAGAGAATTAGGGCTGATGCATGGAGAGAGGTGAAGAAGAGGAAAAGAGAATAAGTTTAAATATAGACAGTTAATTGTCTTTTCTTATCCAAATAAGCAATTCTGGATTTCTGACATGGGTTAAATCAACTTCAGGTACAAGCAAGCATGAGTTGGCATACACAATTGAGATGACTGATATTGTGACAGGAAACATTTTATTTTATAACAATGGCCTCTGTGTTCAGGTTTTGTTGAAAAAGTGTGGACACAATGATATTAGAGAAAACCTCTGGGAACACAGCCCTTTGTAACACTAATAGCCATTGCCTAGGGAAAATGTCAGGGATAATTGGCTCCAGTTCATGAGGGAAGAGGTCCCAAATGGAAATTGTATGTAAAACAATGCTTGTATATCAAAGAAATATTAACATATCTGAACCTGTGAATTTCTTGTGGCATCTACTGAAAAATTTGCAGAGGGGAGGCTGGATCACAGACTCTCATCAGATCGCAGGAAACAAGGTTTTCCACCCTTCTTCATTGTTTGCATCTAAAGAATGGAGTGAATTTTTCACTCTCAGTTTTATTTATTTACTTACTTAATTAATTTATTTATCTATATATTTATCTATATATTTATATATTTATTTATATTATTTTTAATGAAGCTTTATTTATTTTTTATTTTTTTATTTAATTAAGTTTTGTTAAAAAAGATACATCGATTATATAAATGTTACGCAAAAATTTTAGGGGTATACATATGCCCCACCTCCCACACCTCCCAAAACTTCCCACATATACATTCTTCATTAGTGTGGCACATCACCTGCAATAGATATATATATATATATTTTAGGGCTTTGCCACTAAGCCTGGACCATAGTTCACATTATAGACCACACTCTCTCCCACACAGTTCTGCATATTATATCATGATATAAAATGGCCTATATCTGTTATTGCAATGTCACTCAGGATCATTCCCAAGTCCTGAGAAAGCCCTTGTATTACAACTGCTTTCCCTCTCCCTGCCCCCAAAGCATCCAGTGGCTGCTGGCTCCACATAATTTTGTAATTTCTTCCATTGCATGAATCACAGTAAGTCTATAACAGGATACCAGTAAGTGCACTATAGTCCATAGCTCTTACCCCAATCCTGAGGAGCCTGGGATGGTGATGTCCCCTTCATGTCCATGTGAGAGGGGGCTTATATCCCATGGATAAGATGGATGAGATTATCCTGCCTGCAGCTGCAGGTTCTCTCTATTCCCAGGGACAGCCATTGTCCATCATCATCTCCCCACTAGGTATCCTGGGTGAGTCCATCGAGTTGTAAAGTAGGAGTTGCAGTTCACCCTAGCATTTGGAACCAGCTGGGACATGGACAGTCTGTAGCCCACTCTCTGGAAGTACACCTAAAACTCTGACATCACATATAGGTTTCAATAGAAGAGAAAGATGGACTATGTGCACTGAAGACATATTTCAGTCAGGCTCTGCCACTCTCAGAAGCAAGGGTTCCAAATTAGGGCCTATTGATAACAGCACCAAACTCTGGGGCTATCTGCCCTGGTATTGGACCTGGATGTCTCCAGAGCCCCCAGGAGCCCCTCTATTTGGGGTGTTATCTGCATTGGAAGCCTAGGAGGTCCTATTGGGATGTGCATAAGTGTTACCTCTGGGATGACCTCTCGCTTCACTTTGAGGTCCTTAGCCCTGTGAAATCATTTGTCTTTAACATTTCCCCCTTTTATTTGAAGTTTTTTCCAGTCATATTGCCCATTGGCACTTGTTAGTAATCCCTCATTGACAGGGAGGTTCATCCCCTAGAGTCATGTCCCACGCTGGGAGGAAGTTAATGCATTCATATGCTGAGTTTGGCTTAGAGAGAGGCCACATTTGAGCAACAAGGAGGCTCTCAAGAGGCAACTCTTAGGCATCCCATAACACTAGGATGTTTCAATTTCAAGAACAAAGACTTATAAGTCTAGTCATCAATAACAAGGGTCCATCAGTGGATCATCCTCCTTTGCCAGACACTGCCCCTGCACTTGGGGGGCTGTTGCTACTCTCCTGGAGAATATAGCAGAGCTTTAGAAGAAGCTTTAGACTGCATAAACATTACACTGAAAATATAGGGAATTCCCATATACCTCACCACCTCTCCCCACCACACTTTTCCATATTAGTAACATCTTTCTTTATTGTGATATATTTGTTTCAATTGATGAATACATGTTGAAGTATTGCTATTAACCATGGTCTTTGGTTTATATTATGGTTTACACTTTCCACTGCACAATTATATAGATTTTGACAAAATGTATAATGTCCTTTATCCAGTGTTGCAATGGCATGTAGAACAATTCCAATATCTCAAAAATACCTGATGTTACACCTATTCTTCCCTTTCTCTCTGTTCAGAACTTCTGGTGACCACTGCCTTTATATCAATTTTACAAGATCTTCCATTAATAGAATAATAATAAGGCTACATTAGTTGCAGTCTCCCCTTATGTTTGTTCATTCTTCAGTCATGAGGATTTTGGGATCATCATGCCCACTCTGCTTCTGGTTGAGAGGAAATTTAGATCCCATGGTGTAGATGGGTGGAACTGAATTGCTTGCAGTTGTACATACTCTCTGTTTTGTGAGATGGGAATTGTCTATCACCATTCTTTTTTTTTTTCCTGGGTGATTACCTGAATTGGCAGGAAGGTGTTGGCTGCCAATCTGCTGAGATTTAGGACTCAACTGACATATGAATAGTTGGAAGATTTACATATTTGAGACACATATTTAATGGTTTTAGTGTTAATTATAGGTTCAATTGAAAGGGGCATAAGTACCACGTATAGGACTTTAAAAATAAGTCCAACTCTGATACATTGGGAGGATAAGTTTTCATATATTCCAGGGTAAGGCTCACTGACAAGGTGCTGAGTTCCTGGGGTTGTCTACCTCACCTATACTATCCAGATGTCGGTAGAGCCCTCAGGAGGTAGAGGCACTGTTTACAGCAGCAGTCATTCACTCTCACTATTGAGGCCAAACTCACAGGATTTATTTAATGAGCAAATAGCCCATTTGAAATTGTCCAAATATTGGCAGCAAGGGCTCAAATGTCATTTACCAGCCTGGGGCACAAGGCCAGTATAGTGATCTGTAAACTAAGGAGCCTCTTGACTGTGATACATGGTATACTAGAAGCACTTTGACTAGTACCTAGCACATGGTGCATATGAGGAAGTTTTAAGAAATATTAGTTTTCACTGTAATGGTATGAGTGGGTCAAGTCAGATCCTGTCAGAAAGGAGAAAACTTTCCACAGTTCTTAGTACAACTTACGTTTCAGTCATTGATTTCTGGTTTAAGTCACCTATGCTCAGGCAAAACATTATAATTTTAAATCTCTGAAATATGTTGATTTTTAGCCTAGTATATGGACTATTTTCAAACATGCTCAGAATACCCTAGAAAAGAAGATGTGTTCTGTACTCTGGGTGCATTAATCTATTTATGTGCTTATTAGGAAAATTTAGGCAACTATGCACTTCAAATCATTTATACCTTTACTGATGTTACCCTCATGTTTTAAATAGTGACTACATTGTATTTAAATCTCCAATTACGATTTTGGATGGCTTAAATTATTTTTTGTGTAATATTATTTTATGTAATATATACTTAGATTTTATGATAGTAGGTGCTTACAATTTTTCATTTATTGTGTTTTCTGGTGAAATAGACTTTCACAATTTTCTGAACTCACACCATTCAGTAATCTTCACTCATTTTTGCAACTAGTGTGTCCATTTGGGATATTATTCATGTGGCCAGAAAATCTTCTAACCTTTCTTGTAACATTGCACCGATTTCACAGAATTTTCTTGCCTTCTGTTTGAATATACTTTTTAATTTTTCCCCATGTTCAAGTATCAATTATTTAGACTTCTGACATTGAGTAGTATAACTATTCAAACTCCATAAAAATAGAATCAATTTCTGTTGTAGCTCAGTTTTTTTTTTTATTCTACATAAATTCTATCAGGTTCTTCCCTGCACTGTATCAGTAGGTTTTATTTTCATCTCAGGGAATACCCCATTATTGGAATATTCTACACTTTATTCATTCATTTAATAATGGATATTTAGTTTGTTACCTGATTTTGCCTATCAGGATAAATAAATTTCCTATAAGATTCCTGTACATATTTTGGCAGACAAAAACACTAATTTTTCTTGAGTATATAGAGGAGTAATTCCTAGATCAAAAATACATGCATAAGGACATGGATGTGGCTTAAGCATTTGGACATGTACTTACCACATGGGAGTTTCCAGGATCAGTTCCTGGTGCCTCCTAAAGAAGACAAGAAAGAACATGGGCTGGCACAGTGCATGGACACAAAAGGATGGAACAAGATAATGTAACAAGATGGCACAGCGAGGAGAGAAATGAAGAAATACAATGAGAAACAGAACAAGCAGTGAATGGAGGTGGATCAAGTGACTGTGCACCTCTCTCCCACATGAGAGGTCTGGGTTCAGTTCCCAGTGCCTCCTAAAAAGATGAGCTGGCACAGAGAGCATACAGTGAACAGACACAGAGAGCAGAAAGTGGGAGGGGAATAAATAAATAATAAATAAATAAATGAAATAAATCTTAAAAAAATACATGCATAATTTTTATAGTAAATACTGACAAGTCATTTTCCAATTAGAATGTACCATTTTACAAACTTACATGGAATATATCTTAATTCTTTTTCTCAACCTACATGGCAAAATGGTTATCCAAATTCCTTAAAACATACAAATCTGGAGAAATGAGAATTTAGTTGTACTTTTGAATTCCTGAAACTGCATTTGGTTCTTCTTTATGATTTCTATCTCATTATTGAATTTTACATTTCATTCAAATATTGCTTTTCAGATATTTTGTTCTTTGCTCATATTTTTCTTCAGTTATTGATCATCTCTATAAGGATTGTTCTAGTACATTTGATTAGAAATTCCACTGACGAGGCTGTCTCTGAAATATTTTCTGTTGAATTCCTATTTTAATATGATGGGTTATGCTTTACTGTTTCCTCATAATTTTTGTAGTTTTTTTTTTTTTTTTTTTAGAACTTGATATTCTGAGTTATGTTGTGGTCACTATGGTAATCTCTTCATTCCACTAGACAAAGGAAAAAAAACTGACAGTCAGACAAAACAACCCCAAAAACAAAATAAAACAACTCAAACAAGAAAGATAAATGGAGCCAACTGCTTTTATTTTTTATTTTTATTTTTTCTAAGATTTATTTTTTTTTATTTATTACATATCCCTGCCCCCCCCTTTCTGCTTGCTCTTGCTGTGTGTCCATTCTTCTGTGTTTTTCTATGTCTACCTCCTGTCTCCCTCTGTCTCTGTGGTGACGTGCCGAGTCGGCCCTCTGTGGCGGCGGCTCACTCCATTCCTGGGTGGCTCCACTCCGCTTTCACAGGCGGCTCCGCTCCATGTTTTGTGGGCAGCAGTCCTCCATGTTTTTGCGGGCTGCTGGCTTCCGCAGTTCGCAGGCGGCAGCTCCGCTTTTCACGGGTGACTTTGCCTTGCCCATGGTGTCCCTGCCCCGCCCATGGCAGCTTGCCTTTCTCAAGGCCATCTGCCTGCTCGGAGAGGTCCCTGGGAACCAAACCTGGGGCCTCCCATGTGGTACCCCAGTGCGCTCTTATCCACTGAGCTATCTAGCCGGGCCCCCAACTGCTTTTACAAGTCTCTTGTTATGTGCCAGTGGAAAGCCAAAGCTGCTGCTTTCAAGGCTGAAAAATAGGCCAGCATCCCTGCTTGTCCCAAAGAGATCTACTGGAACCAAAACTACAGAAAAGAGAAAAACACCTACACACAAAACACAAAATTTAAAAAAATAATAAAAGAAAGAGAAAAAGTGGTACACTCACCTTGAGAAACCGAGGCTGATGTCTCCAGTGGACTCTCAGGGATCTGCCAGACTAAAAATACAGGAAAAGAAAGAAGAAATCAAACCAACAAAAAGGAGCACTGGATTTTTAAGTCCTGGAATATGCTAGTTTGAAGAGAGCAGCAGCTACTGCAGAGTGGGCTCTGAATCTAAGGATAATGAATATTTTTTCTGGGTCTCTGGGTTCTGTCAGACCAAGAAACACCCACACACAAAGAAAAACAAACAACTGAAAGAGGTGGACTACCTCTTTTAGTCCAGATGGATGCTGGTAGGAGGTCAGAATCTGCTGCTGCCTGGGTGCTAAAACTGAGTCCAGCTTTCACACTGGTCCCTCAGTGATACCCCAGACTTTGACCCTCAACCATTGCTTTTGGAAATATGATGTTGCTAGACTGTTCATCTGGAACACTCTAATTCAAAATTGGGTTTCACTTTTTCCCATCTGCATTGAAAACAGTTTCACCAGCAGCTTCCTCCCACAACCCCTTTTTAAATACTCCCCTGTCACTGTTAAATTACTTGGGAAACTTTATAAAAAAACAGTTTTCCATATTTGGGGCTATATTTCTGGACTTTATTCTTCTTTCTTCTGAAAATATCTATTTGCTAATAGCACAGTCTCTTTGTTACTATAAATTTACAATAAGTGTTTAAAATCAATTATTCCAAATTTATATTTTGTTTTCAAAGTTATTTTAGTATATTACATTTTTATCCATATAAATTTTGGAAACAGCTTGTCCCAATCTACAAATAAATGCTGGAATTTTTATCAGACCTTTTTACATAGGTATTTGTGGGGAATAGGCATATTATTATGTTGGGCCTTCCAATCTATGAATGTACTATTTTTCTATTGATTTTGACATTCTTTGATTTCTTCCATAAATGTTTCCTATTTCAGCATATAGATCCTTCACATATTTTGTTATATATATATATTTTATATTTATTATATATCCCCCCCTTTCTGCTTGTTCTTGCTGTGTTCATTTTTGCATTCTTCTGTGTCTGCTTGTCTCCCCCTGCTGCAGCAACCTGCCAAGTCAGCTCACCGCGTGGCAGCCTGCCTGCTCGCGGGGGCTTGCCCTGCCTGCAGTGGCTTTCCCTGTCCATGGAGGCTTGCCTTCTCAAGGGATTCTGCCCACTCAAGGAGGGCCCAGGAATCAAACCCAGGGCCTCCCATGTGGTAGACCGGAGCCCTTCCAATTGGGCTACAGCCAACCCCATATTTTGTTATATTGATAAATAATTTTTATTTCAAATTTCACATTGTACAAACCTACCATATAGAATGTGATTTTGATATGTTGAGTTTGTGTCCTGCCTTTTTCCTCAACTAATTGTTTCTATGAATTATTTTATTTTATTTTTGCTTTTTTTTCCAATTCCATTGTATTTTCCACATTGGCATTATGTTGTATTAAAATAGGGAGATTTTGTATGTACTCTTTTACAACCTTGATGTGTTCTGCTTCTATTTACTTTTTAAAGAATTGAGCATTTGTTGTATTGAAATCTTTAGGTCTAGCTGTACAGAGTCACAGAGCATAATTTTAACACTTAGTTGCAGGTATATTAAAAGTATGGTATTTTTCATGGAGTAGAGGAAAATGGGCATTTTTGTCTTTTAATTTACTACTGACAACTTATTCTGAACAGTTCTACCAAGCACTGATGTTAGAAAGAAAAGTAGAAATCAAAGTGTTTATTGTTCCTTTTTGCCATTTGGTAGCATTTTACACACAGGCTTCAATCTTCAGAATACCCTAGATTCAATAGAAAAACTTTTTAAATGAAGTTTGTACTATAGAAACTTCTCAGAAGTTAAAATTTAGAGTGTGAAAAAATACATGCAAAATATGCTTTTCTGAAAACACTTCACTTTGAGCAAAGCACCAAACTACACAAATGCAGAATGAAAACAGCATTTCGACTCCACCAATGGTAGTCACCATGAAAGGCCTAAAGTCACCTAACATCACTAGGCACTGTTCACTTTTTAAACAAGAGACATTAAAATATATTGTCTACAAACAATATCCCAATTTTAGGGCAAGTTTCAAAAGTCTTAAACCTCATGCTTTAATAGCAGCAGGGTGAGTATGATCAAGATCTGGAAAGTGATCTGTATCCTCCATGGCTGTAGTACAGAGAAAGTGATGGCCTTTGGTATATCTGATCCCTGTCTTGAGCAGCTCTCCATCCTCCACCACCTCCACCTTCTCCTCTTTATGACCTGCTATAGTAGTTACGATCATCATAGCCTCTATCATGCCCTCTCTCATAGTAATTCTGATGCCATGAGCTGCTGTAGGTAGGTCTCCCCATGTAAATACTGATGTTGGAGTATGCGGTCTTTTAGATACAGAGAAATCTGATACTATGACCATTGAGCTCCATCCCATTGACATGCTCTTTAGCTTCCATGGTATCACCTACATTTTCAAAAGCAAATCCTCTTGAACATCTAGACTGCTGGCCATATATAATAGACACATCAGCAATGGGACCATATTTAGAGAACACCTCTTAAATCTCTTCTTGTGGTGTACAAGCTCTACCCAAAAATTCTGAGACAACAGTTGGGATCAAGATTTGCCCGATTTCACCATGACACATGCGAGTAGACAAGGGAGGATGATTGTGGTTATGCCAACTGTGATAATATCAACTATAAGACCTGCTACCAGGTAGTCTATGAAAGCCAGACAGAGATTGTGACCTTGTGTAATGCCTTTGAGACTTCTTCTGGATCTAGACCTAGATTCAGATCTGGACCTGGACTTTGATCTGGAATGCCTGGAATCATCCTTGGAGCGAGACCTTGCAGGGTTATGCCTTGCAGATTTTCCAGATCCATGAGCACTACCACTTCTGGAAGCAGAACGGGATTCCCGCTCACTGTAGTTCTGCTTGCCCGCTGTTGCTCATGACTCCTAGCTCCTGAAGTCATTCGATGTGCTTAGTCGAAGCTGCCAGCTTTGGGTACCTTCTTTATGAAGGCTCCACCGCAGCATCTCAGAACACACGGGTTTCTGAGCCACTCATAGCGGAAGTGCTCTACACTGCCTCCACAAGGACTCTCTGCTTCTATTGGCTGTTTATAAAGACTTGGACTTCCTTGGTTTGAGGAAGTTCCCTTCTATCTTTATTTTGCTGCAGGATTTTATCTTGAATGTTGAAATTTAGCAAATGCATCATTATATCAATTTATAAGTCAATGTCATTGTTTTGGCTTAGAATGAAATATGTTAAAATATGTTGGATTGACAAGTGTAGTGCTAATTATAGGTTCAAATAAAAGGGATGGGATTCTGTTACATTGGGGAACATATATTCCAAAGTAGGACCCACTGAAAGGGTGCTGAATTGCTGAGATTGACTGCACAGCATTTAATACCATCTATGTATCTCTAGAGCCCTCAAGAGCCCCACTGTTTGAGGCACCATTTACTGTAGCAGTCAATGATATACTGTAAAGACAGTCATAAGGATAAACTCTTGAAATGACCTCCTGGCTCAGGTTGAAAACTCTTAACCATAAAAACTCATTTATATTTAACATTTTCCATGTTTGGTTAAGGTAGTTTTCCAGGTATTTTCTAGTGCTTGGTAATAATCTCTCTGGGCTTGGGAGGTTCATCCCAGATAGGCATGTCCAATGGCCAGGATATTATAGTGCTGTGTTTGACTTAGAGAGAGGACACAGTTGAGCAACAAGGAGGTTTTCAGGAGGTAACTCTTAGGCAAAATATAATACTAGGCTAAGTATCAATCTCACTGGAAAAGGTTCATAAGTACAACCATCAATATCAAGGGTCTGGCCTAATGGCCTGTTATCTTTCACTAGGCACAACCCATGTACTCAGGGGATTTTTGCCACTCTATTAGAGAATGTAGCAAGACTTCCCAGGATGGGAATTTAGTATTCTTTCAGTTATTGTGTGGGTCTCCACCCACCAAGAAAACACCCCATGACCACTTGAACATATTCGTATATCACAGAGGAATGCCCCAGATGTGTATCTCCCCACACATAACCCCATAACCAACACTCTGCACCAGGGCTCCTCCCCTGCCACAATTGTGACCATTCTGTGATCCAAAACATCCCTAAAAACAAAGCAAAAAAATAAACAAATAAAAAGAATAAAAATATAATAATAAACAACAAATAAAATACAAAAATGAAAAATGACAAAATATTTTTAATTTTGTCTTTCATCATTGTAAGAGCTGTTACCTTTTGTTTACTGTGCTAATTTCTTCTGTATATTTCCCCAGTATCCTATTTTTTTTCATATTATGTTCATATATGCTTTAGATTACAGAAAAGCCACATGGAAATATATGGGATTCCCATATACCCAACACCTCCTCCTCTCCCATTCTCCCCTATTAATAATATTTTATATGTGGAGGTACCTTTGTTACAATTGATCTACAAATATTGAAGCATTGCTACTAATCATGGTCAACAGTTTACAATATGGTTTACATTTTGCATCGTACATTTTTATAGATTTGGACTAAACTTAAAATGGCCTGTATCCATCATTACAAGATCATGAAGAACAATTTCAACACCCTAAAAATGCCCTATGTTCCATCTATTCTATTTTACCTTTCCCATCCCCTCATAACCAATAATAACCACTACATCTTTGGTTTGTTCATATACCAGATGCATCCTGAATCTCAGCAGAGTTGCAACACCTACTCTCCAATTCATTGGTCCTTTCCAGGACAATAAACCAAACGATTATGATAGGCAATGCCCATTAGAAAAAAACAGAATATCTGCAACTGCAAGTAAGACAGTTGTATCCATCTTCCCCATGGGATGTAATACCCTAATCAGTCAGAAACACAGTGGGCATCACCATCCCCAAATCCTCAAGATTAAGAAATGAACAAATGTAAGAGGTGAATGCAATGATGGACCAAAGTAGACTTATTATTCTAGCAGTGGAATAATTTGTATCATTGGTAGAAAAGCAGTGGTCACTTGAGTTTCTGAGGGGAAGGAGAAGGAAGAACGTTTGTAACATGGGGGCATTTTTGGAACAATGGAATTGTCCTGCATGGTGTTGCAATGACAGATACAGGCAATTATACATTTTGTCAAAACCTATAAAATTGTGAGGGACAAAGTGTAAAATATAATGTAAACTATATTCCATGGTTAGTAGCATTGTTTCAATATGTGTTCATCAATTGTAACAAATGTACCACAATAATGAAAGATGCTAATAAGGGAAAATGTAGGAGGGGTAGGGGTGGAGTCTATAAGAATTTCCTATATATTTTTTCCACTTTATTTTTCAAAATGATTAAGTTACAGAAAAGTCACATAGAAACCATAGTCCATGGTTAATAGCAATGTTTCAATATGTGTTCATTAATTGTAAGAAATGAACCACGCTAATGAAAGATGTTGTTAATGGGGGAGATTTTGGGAGGGGAGGTTGTAACATATATGAGAATCCCCTATTTTTTAAATTTTAATCAGTTTTTTTATATATATTAATAAAGCATACAATAAACCCAATATGTACAATCAATGGTATTTGGTATAATCACATAGTTGTGCATTCTCATTATTCCAATATTAATAGTAATTATAAACCAAAAAGCAGACAAATAACTGTACCTGTTATTATTCACCATTCAATATCTCTAAGCTACCCCTGAAATACATAGCTATTTCATTTTTCTCTCTTTAATTTTTTGTACATTCATAGTTTTCCTTTCTTATTTTTTCAATTTTATTGATATACATTAACAAAACATAAAAATATCCAAAAAGTACAATCAATGGTATTTGGTGTAATCACATGTTTGTGCATTCATCCCAGAGTACATTCATTGTTCCAATAATAATAATAAAAAAACAAACAAAAGTCATCACTCTCACTTTCTCTATGCCTCACTTGGTGTGCATAGCTTCTATCTTTTCACTTCTCTCTAGTATATTTGTATTAATATTTTGTAAAAACAGTCATATATATGCAATATCACCCATATTCATGTTTTAGATGAGGTTTCACTATCTTAATTCATTAAAAATTTTTAGCTTTTCTTCTATACATGACCTTAGACTTTCATTTTCCAGCCACTGTCTTACCTATACAATAGCACTGCTAGTTACAAATACCTTGGTATGCTTTAGCCATTTCTATGCATTTCCAAAGATTTACAAACAATCTTTTTAACAATTCTGCACAGATTAAGCTGCAACTTTCCATTCATTACCTTCCTTCTAATTTCTGGTGATCTATATTCTAATTATTAACTCCATGAGTTTTCACAGAATATGTAGTTCATAATAGTGAAATTATACAGTATTTGTCCTTTTGTGTCTGCCTTTTTTCACTCAACATAATGTCCTCAAGGTTCATCCATGTTGTCATATGCTTCAAGACTTCATTTCTGGGCCCGGCTAGATAGCTCAGTGGATAAAGAGCTCACCGGTGTACCACATGGGAGGCCCCGGGTTCGGTTCCCGGGGACCTCTCCG